>VDFB02275463.1:0-25684 GCA_007258455.2 Sequoia sempervirens
GAGAGACCTCATCGTCAAGGAGTTGGATATGTACAGTGAAGCATCTTGTAATCTCTTTTCTTCAAAGTTGGCTGTAAGAGGAAGAACCACTATACCATCAGGTATAAAATTGGGAGTCTTTAACTTTTAAGCTTATTTTAATTTTCACATGCATCTTATAATTTGATAAAATGTGTTTTGACTTTTGAGTCTTTGACTTTGTTTTCTAACTCTTCAATATTTTTTCTTTTTGTAGAGGTTTGGTGGAAAAATTGGGGTGGAAAAACCCCAAATCTACAAAAAATTGCCCTCCGCATTCTATGTCAGCCTTCTAGTGCATCCAATTGTGAGCACAATTGGAGCTTGTTCGAGTCCATTCACACAAAGAAGAGGAACAAGTTAGCAAAAAAGCGCCTCAATGACCTAGTCTTTGTGCAATACAACCTTCGGTTACGCACAAAGAGAGTAGAAGAAAAATCACTGGATCCTATTGATTTAGATGAGATAGATCCTTATAGTGATTGGACAGGGCGAGATGAGCAGCCTCCATTGTTTAGCGTGGACGAGATCCTGACTTCGAGAGACAGGCAATGGAGGATATGGGTGCATCAGGAGATGTAGGGTTGGAGGACATTCCTAAGGATATGGATGCTATTCAGCTAAAGCCATAGACACAGCCTTCCATGCCAGTTGAGGAGCAAGCAGCAGTAGCACCACGGCCACCACCACCACCACCATGCACACACGACAGGACTACAGGACCGACCCACCCCTTCTTCCCTAGCTATTGCTAGACTAGGGAAGATGAAAACCTAGCATGTTGTATTTAGTTATTGTTTAGTATTTGCTTCTAGTTCTAGTTTTACTGTTTTCATGTATCAGACTTTCAGGCTTTTAGCCATCGGGATTACGCATGAGAATGCGATTTTGTAATCAATTTACATTAAAGTCAAAGAAAATTAATAGAAAACACTTTTGTACTCATTTATGGATTCATTGGATTCATCTTGTCATTGAATTTTGCAAAAAAAATGTGTTTCTAATGAAATTTAAGCAATTTTTCAATTTCCCAAGTTTTTTTCCGAGTTTTTGCCGAGTTTTCAAAAACTCTCCAATTTTTCCCTTGGCGAGTTTTTTGTTGGGGCAAGTTTTCCAACTATGAGTTAAATAAATAACTAAACCACAAAAATATTAATAACTCCCTCCAAACTTAGTATTTTTTTGTGCCATCAGAAGCTGACAAACACTGAACTACAAACGCCTGTGTTGAATCCAATACTAAAGTGAAGGAGTGGGAATGACAATACCCACCAAAAACGGCCATTGACCCCCTAACCAAATCATGTCGGCCTACGAGGGTCCATTAAATTAAATAACCATCATAAAACAAGATCACGCTAAAAAGGGGACATTACAGTCCACCCTCCCTGAAATTGCTTGTCCTCAAGCAATCTCAACAGCAACGAATACACCACTCCACCAAAATCCCAAGGGAAGTGTTGTGTAATGTCCCTCATGCCACCAATCAACTCCTGTAACACTGTTGTACCCCAAAATCAAAATTTTTGTTACACTTAGACTTTTTGAAGAAATGAGTAAAAGTCTTGTCAAAACAGTGAAAAAGGTCAAAATTTGGGTGTGCATGTCTTGTATGAGGGTTAAAACGCAAAATTTTCAATTTTTGATCTATCTAGGTTCCGCTAAGAGTGCCTAAATCTACAAAACCCGGTGAGATCTCAATTTTTCATCCCTTAAATTTTAGAAAACTCATGGCTTTCCTTAGAAATTTTCTAAAATTAGTAACGCTTCCTGGTTTTTCCGGTTTCAAACGGATTCGCAAAATTTTCTCAAAATAGAAAGTTGGTCCGATTGTGGTCCCAACTGATTTTGATTGGCTCAAATGTGTCCGTATCGGCCGGTGTAACAAATCTAAAATAATCGGCCATCTACTAGGTCTATTATTCTCTGCTGTACATATCTGAGCTCCGAGAAGTCAATGGAGGTCATCATCCGAATCGCTAAAAAGGCCAATTTCAAAGACTTAAACAGCAGTATAGGTGAACGGCGAAATACGTAACGTAAGAATCCAGAAAGAAAGTTGGAAAAGTCATGAAAATTTTCATCGACCGTTGAAGTTTGGGCGCTAAAGCAAAGCAGCCCACCTTTAGGCATCGTGATGTGTGAATTAGGGTTGACCCACCGGAAGTTGCTCAAGATTCGCCGGGCTGATGGATATCCCCGCCGAAAGTATCCGACAACTAACTGCAAATTCGAGTCAAAGTGAAGGTATAGAATGAAGATCTGAAACTCGAAGAAGAAGATTAAATTGAAAATTTTTCTAAGTCTGGAGAAACTGGGCGCCCTAGGAGAAGAAAGGCGCCCAACTTTTCAAGGGTTCAAACAAATGAATTTGCAGTCAAGGTTATAATGAGATGTCTTCAAAATGCAGGGGACTTTTCAGTGAGCTATCCAGCACAACAAACGGAGCTCACAGTCATCAGATTCAAAGAGCTGAACAGAGGGTCCGATGAGAGTTGAAAAGAGAAATCTGAAAGCAAAGGTGAAAAATGCAAAAAATAAACTAACTCTGGTAAAACTGGGTGCCCCAGCTTGCCAAGGGCGCCCAAGCTTTTGAGGACCTAAAAGCTACTTTTTGACAAAAGTGTTTCTAGAAGACCCCTCCTAAAATCCTCTGAACTTCGCAACGAGTCCAAGCTTTCATCAATCCGACGCTCGGAGCTCAAAATTCAACAAGATCGCCCATAGAAGTGAAAGACATGAATAAATTGAAAAAAATTCTAAGTCTGGTAGAAGTGGGCGCCCCAGTTGAAGAAGGGCGCCCAAACTTTAAGGCATTCAAATGATGGAATTTGTAGAAGTAGCATCCAAAGAGTGCCCCATCAAAATCAGTCTGGCTATCCAACGGAATATTCAGACAGTCAGTCGGATCAGCGTTGCTCCCGGAATCGATGATTCATCAGAAAATCAAAGGGAGAAGGAAGAACTTGGAAATCAGAAAAATGACTAACACTGAAGAAGTTGAGCGCCCCTAGAAGGAAAAGCCTCCCATGAATCCGAAGGTCAAAATCAAGTTTTTAGCATGAGATGCCTCCAAAACATCCTTCTCAGTTTCAGTCAAGCTCCGCCGTGAATCACTCAGCTCGCCTATCGGGTTAATCTGTCAACGAGAAATCGGAGGCGAAGTAACATGTCAAAGTGAAGGAAAGTTGAAAAAGTTAAAATTTTGACTAACACTGGTGGAAATAGGCGTCCCTCTTGGCGAAAGGCGCCCAAAGTTTCATGCCTTAAGAGTATTTTCAAGAATTTTCAAAATTTCAAAATTTGCAAGAGGAGAAGGATGGCGTCCAAATTCAAAGGGACTGAGATTTAGGGTTTTGAAAATAAAAGCAAAAAAGAAAGCAAAACCTAAATCAAACCCTAAGTCTATTTAACACTTCTTTTCAATGTATTTTTCATTATTTTTTGCGTGTAGCATCCAGAGGGAGAATGTTGGAGCAAAGAAGTTTCTGAAGAATTCTTGTGATTCAAGAATCCATAGTTGCTGGTTTTACGCCAATTTTTCAGACCAGCAAGCATAAAACCTTGTTTTTCTAATATCTCTTCTGTTCCAGAAGATCAAATGCCAAGTCAAGGCTATTTTCAATTTTCGGGCCATCCGGTCTTTTTGCCTCCCAATCTTCAAGAATTTTTCAAGAACTTCATCAAGTTGCAGCCAGTGCTTTTAGTTTGCATGTCGGTAAAAACCTCAGTGCATTCAAATTTCAACCATCTGGGTCCTTTCCAATCAGTCTTCTGAAGAAAACCCATATCGCAGCTTTTCTTCAAGAAAGTTCAAAAACCTAGGGTTGGCTGCTTTTTCGATCAAACATCAGGGTTTTGCAAATTCAATCATCTGGGTCCATTTCTAATCATATTCTAAACAAAACCCAGATGCCTTTTCAAAAAAAAAATTGAAGAAATTAGGGTTTGCTGCTTTTTCAGGCTAAATTCAAAATTTTCAAAAACGGACGATCTAGGTTGTCTTGCATCGATATTCTGAACAAAACCCATATCTCAGAAAAAAATTTCAAAAAATTTGTCCGTTGGAGTACAAAAATCAGCATAGAAATTGTTCAAGACTTGTCTAAACCAAGGCGAGTTTACAGTCATTCTTCGAGTTTTCTGAAATGGAGTACACTCCTAATGTTTTCAAGTCCGAATCAACCTCTTTCCCAATTATATCAAAACAGCTGAGACAGACTTGCATCATGTCAAACCGGTGTTCGATCTACATGCCTTGGAGAGAGCAGGCAACACTTCAATCAAGAACCTAGGACATTCTGGACTCCTCGCAGCAGCGTCTATTCCTATATCAGTTCAGAGCCTTGAGTTCGTAATCGCTTGCATTAAGCATTACAACCCGGCTACTAGGGAAATCCAGTCAGCAGACGGTAGATTGATTTGCAATCTAAAGCCTGATATGGTCGAAAGGTGTTTTTCCATTCCCCCGTGTCCTGAAAGCGTAACTCTTTCAAAGGATGAATGCGAAAGGATGTGGAATATGCATAAAGATAAATATAGCAAGAAGATTGCACAGAGATGGATGAAAGAAAAACATAAAACATTGCCCAAGAATGTCGAGCGAGCGCAGTTCAAGGACGAAGTTGCCATCATCATCACTTTGCTCAACAGGGTCACTGGCTCAGAAGATGCCACCAAGTTCCAACCTTGGATGTTTTATGCCATACCTCACATCATGAAGAAAACCGAATTCTATGATTGGCCTACTTTGATTAGTGACTGCCTACATCAGCAAATAACAGAATACTTCCAGTTTCATGTATTCCACATGGTGTCATACCTAGTCTACCTGGTGGCCTATCAAGATCAATTCAGAAGGTTGAACACCGGGGGATCGTTGAGCATACAACACATATATAATTATTATCCCCAGTTGGAATTGACAAAGTCGTTGCACCACTACAAAAGGGTGAACAAGGCCTTCTTGATGTACACAGTGCGGGACTTAGACAACGAATTGCACGTCCGCATCTCTTCAGTTGCCAGGGCAGCAATGGCGGAATGGGTGGATTGGTTTATACAGTTTCCTACCTTTACCTATCTCAGGGTCTATGGTTATTCAGGTGCCCCGCTCATGTTGCCAAGGTATCCGTCAGATGAGGTCATCTTCATGGAATTCTTGAGGCAGGCTCACAGTGTCCACACAGTCTTGAGGAATAGAAAGAAACCCTCTCTTCACTTTCCATTAGGGTTGGGTATTTATACATGCAGGACTGCTGCAGATGCCAGGACAATTGGAGAAGAGTTAGATAAATTCGGCCTCAAGTCCTACAGCGAGAGGCGATCATTTGATCCTCATGGTGTCTACGCTGGCCGATTGGAGAAGAACTATAATCACATAGCCGCACTTGAAGATTTTTGGGCTAACGTGCAGATGAGTTTGAAGTGTGAAGGCGTAGTTACAGCAGGCTAACTCTCCATCAGATGAAAGACTGCTTAAATGAAGATATAGAAGGGCTATCAGATGATGATGAAGATGTGCTTCTCCCGATGTACACTCAAAAACGAATCGAGGATCAGCCTCTACCACAAGTTAATTGGGAAAACAAAGAATCTCTTTCAGTTGAAGACAGAACAAGACAAGTCATTGAGCATAGTAAGGTTTTCTTAGTGCTTAAAAGGAAGAACTCCATTCCAATAGCAGAGCCGCCAAGGATAATTCCCTCTTCTTCCAGAGCACAGTCGAAGGGAAAGGGTAAAAGTCAGTCTCAAGATGGCGTCAAAGGTTGTAGATCAAATAAAAGTGTAAAAAGAGGGTTGGATTTCTCAGGCATAGTCATACAGGAGCAGCCTACAGTTGATTCTGAAGTTCCTCCTAACGAACCCGTACCTCAAAATGAAGCAGAGGAGCCACCTTCAACACATGTTTCTGTACCTTTGACAGGTTCTACACCGATTCACATTGATCTTGATATCGAAGATGATGAAGAGATCGCAGCAGCACCTCCTGAGGAAGTTAGTAAAGATACTACTGTGTCTTGGCTTGAGAACTCCTTAGGAAGGGTTAGGAGAAGGCCTTCATATCAAGTGAGTGTTGATTTCGATAACATCTATCAGGAACCTCCTAAGAAGAAGGCAAAGAAGCAAGTTCACTTTGATAGGAATCCTAATAACGAGATAGTCATGGAGACTGCAGTGCCCCCAGAAGACAAGAACAGGGATGAGGTGAATATGGATGATTTTGTCATGGTCAAGGCTAATCTCGGTAGAAATACCAGACATGGAGATTTGAGTCTCTTCAAAGTTGTATCCGAAAACCTTCAAGAAAGAGTGCTTAAAGATGGGGAAGACAAGGCAGCCCTCAAGGCTGAAAATCAACAGCTCAGGCTTTTCATTTCTAACCTTGTCCATGGTTCTTCACAAACAACCCAGTTGCTGCCCCAGGTCTTGGAGACACCAGCTGATCACCATCAGTTAAGACAGCTGGTCATATGTGGGAAAGAGACTCAGGAGTGGATCGAGAGTTTCATTATCAGAGGAAGGGAGATCTTGGCACAGATGTTCCAGTTAAGGGAAGGCGCTCATAAGCTACGTCAAGGTATCCAAGGATTTGAATAGACACTGGCTGAAGTAAAACCGAGACATGAGATTATCATTGCTGATTTAGACACGGCTTACAGTTCAGCAGTTTCCAGAGAACACAAGAAACAAATCCTTGCCTGAGGGAGCGTCACGTTTTCAAAGTTAAAACCTATGAGAGAATATCTGAAGAATTCATCGTCTACAGACAAAGGGTGGTTGAAGCTCTTCTTTTATCCGATGAATTACGTCATAGAATCCCCTCTCGATGCAGTCTTGAAGATGGTTCCCACGTCGGGCTTGAGGAGGTGCAAAATCAGTTCCAGTGTTATTCACAGTGCAGTTGGTTAGGCGGAAGGATAGGCCATATTTGATGATATCGGCAAAGGATTCGATAAAGCGGCCAATGAGGTTGAAGATTTCCACGAGATCTATGCGGATCTGAAGATATTCTTGAAAGCGGTGTTTTGCTGTTGATGGCATAGATGCACGAACGGGACACAATCTCTTCCTAGCGGATGTGATTGAGCTTTAAAGCAGCTTTCTTCTAGAAGCTTTCTTTCCCGCTTTCTTTCTATTCTTGGAATAATCCTTATCCATTCTTTGAGGATAGAAAGAAGATAAGATGTAATAGTTGGCGTTTCCCGCTTTTTTCTGCTTTCTAGGGTTTTATCTTTCTAGATTTAGTAATAAAGCTTGCTTGCTGAGCAAGCCCTAGATTGTGAAAGCAAGGAGATTTTAGGGTTCCCTACTCCTCTGCTTCTCTATAAATAAGAGCCTTTGCTCATTTAGTTTCTTTAACGGTTATTGTCATAGCAAATTGCGAGCCTGAATTGCAGCAAATTGTTATTCAGTTTCAGTTCACTTAGTTGGAACCGTGCTAGTGAGAACAAAACGCTGAGCCTATTGTGCCTTCTATTTGTTGCTCAAGTATTGTTCATTTGTGTTGTGATAAGCAAATTGTTGAGCCTCTTTAGCCAACAAGGAGTTAGTGAGATTGCTGTTTTCTATTGTGTTAAGAATAAGTTTGCAAGCCTCCTTAGTTGTTTCTTGTTCAAGGCATGTTAAGTGAACTTTGTTTCAGAGATTTGAGTAATAAAATCATGAGCCTCTTTTGCCTTGGTCCAAAATCTCAGATTTCCGTTATCTATGTTCTACTTTTATGATCTTTATTTCAGCTTGCAGTGAAGTGTGTAGGTGTTCATTGAAAGAGAGATTATCGAAGTATTTTTGTCAGAAAATCTACCTTGTTAATTTCTAACTTCTCTTGCTCTGCTATTACTTGAGAGGTTAGGAACGTCTTTAGTTTAAGTTAGTCGTAGTTGAATTTCTTATATCAGAAAATCTCAGCTGCGACGTTTGTGTTTAAAAAACCTTGTGCTCTAAGCTGATCAAAAAGATAGGCAACTTCATTTTAGTGTACTTTCTTTCAAACACCATCAGCAAGAGGGAGCTTCCCCTCCTAATTTGAAGAGCAGTTTATCTGTGCATAGCTGTCTGTTTTCAAATCCGCATTCCAGAGGTGCGAATTTAAACGCCAACACATAGCTAGTAAATACTAGGAATGAATCGAGAGCATTTAATAAGCTACAAGTTACAACTAGATACTAGTTAACTTAGTCAAGTTAATGAATCTCCTAGGATGAGAGTATCCTGTATAAGGGAGTTGGTTGTAGGTTCTTATTAAAATGATCTCCATTCTAGTAGTTAGATTGTTGTAGGAAGTCTAGGGTACGGACTACCCCGATAGACTAACCTACGCATAGTGTAAGAAAGCCTTAATGCAAATTGGCCCTGAGTAGTGCATATGATAAATGACCTTCATTCGAAGTACTAAATGATAATACTTTGGCCAAAGTAGTGAAATGTACAACATCCACTTAGGTGTGAAATAGTTGAGACTACACTGTCAGTTCATTGTGATCCCGAAGTACATACTAGTTCAAGAGATGCCGTATGCACAGGACCTAGTTATGTAGGAACACAACACTATGCTCAATTGGTAATCGTTAAAGGATACCCTACCAATCTCTTCTTCGAAGGGAGGGCCATCTATCTAACGATAGGTGTGCGGGGGACCGCATTATAAGTCCGTGGTTGGCGGAAAAGCGCCCAAGTGATGTTTCTCCTCCTCAGCAAGCGGCCGATGTACCAAGATTTGAAAGGACGGACTCCTGGACCTTCTTACTACTATTTGTTCTAAAGCTCATTGGAGCTATGTTAGTTAAGGTATGTATTCTTGTTTCATGTACTTGTAAAGTTATTATATTGAGATGGAATCTTTATTGTAAATTGATATAGCAACATGTTCATGTATTATCAATAAAGAAAAGGAAAATTTTTATTGCAATGTCATGATAACACGTTTACATACTTGTACGATGTAAATTATGAAAATTTTAAGTTTACTGAAGGGTCGGGTTGTTACACAAACAAGCAGATAGTCGCGCCACCTTGCCTTCACGTTGTGAGTCTGTACCCGGTTTATCGTCTGATAATCATTCCCGCTCCGTTTCCTCATGCTCTGAATTCTTGAGGGGATTGGATAGTATAAGCTTTAGTTTTGTGTGTTGTAGTTAAGTCTTGTGAAACCAAAAAATACTTAGCTGCAACGTATAGAGTTTTTCTTAAATCTTCTGCCTCTTACAGCTGAGACAAAAAAGACAGGATATAGTTTAGTTTACTTTTCTTTTCAAGCACTTTTGTCAGCACAACGAGGGAGCTTCCCCTCCTAATTTGAAGAGCACTCATTGCGTAGTGTGCATAGTTGTCTGTACCAACTTGCACTCCAAAGGTGTTAGTTGTTATGCCAACAAGAGTGAACTCTTGGGCTTTGAGGACAAACCCCTCCAAGCTAACTTCAGTTTTGAGATTGAAAGATATCTCCTAGTTGAACAATGTTGCAACTTCATCTTAGAGGTTGCAGTTGAGCTTTCTATGGTGATGGCTTTCATAATGCTTTCAGTTATTGCTGGTTTTGATGTTTTCTAGTATATTTTGGTGTGGATGTGTGTTAGTTTGCAGTTTGAAGGCTTTTGGAGTGTGTTATCAGATTTTGACATTGTTGGTTTATGCCTAGTTGACCCACATTTCTGCTTGTATTAATTGGAGGAGTTGAAATCATTTTGTGGGTGTTGATCCTATGTTCTTCTCATGCTTGGGTGCACCTTTTCCCAAAGTTTGGTGATTTTATGTGGAGAGATGGATTTTTGAGAAGAGGTCGACCTATCTAGGAGGTTGTACCATTTGTTGTAGGTGCATTGGGATTCGTGCTAGGGCTGTTCAGACTTGGTGGCGGCTTGATACTTGGTTTTGGATGCCTAGGCTTGCTCTTTCATTTTCCAGTGGTTTGAGGAGTTTCTGATGAGTATTGGGGAAGTTACAAGTGTTTGAAGAGTGTTGATTGAGGTCTCATGTTCGTTCTTGCATATCAGACTGCTGCAACAGTCATATCAGACCTGATATACTCTTTTCTTTTCATGATTTATGATGCCTAATCATTCTTATGTTGCAGGGATTGCTTACTGATTCATTGGGCAATCATATTGACTTGTTATTCTCATGATTTATTGTATTGAACTCTCATTGTAACACTGATTTGGTAGTACCAATCAGCTCTTTGCTTTCAAGTTGTTGTACCCCAAAATTAAAATTTTTGTTACACTTAGACATTTTGAAGAAACGAGTAAAAGTCTTGTCAAATCAGTCAAAAAGGTCGAAATTTGGGTGTGCATGTCTTGCATGAGGGGTTAAAACGCAAAATTTTCAATTTCTGACGATCTGGGTCTGCTAAGAGCAGCTTAACCTACAAAACCCAGATCTCAGTTTTTCATCCCTAAATTTTAGGAAAACTGCGTATTTTTAGAAATTTTCTAAAATTAGTAACGTTTTTTGGGTTTTTCTGGGTTTCTTGGGAAATGGATACTGGCAAAACTTTCTAAAAATAGAAAGTTTCTAAAAATAGAAAGTTTGTCCGCCAGGGTCCAAACTGATTTTGATTGGTTCAAAATACGTCCATATCAGGCTGGTTCAGTCGGAATCTCAAAATAGTCAGTTTTACTCTAGTGGGTCTAATCTGCTTTTTCAGAAGCATATCCGGAATTCCGAGGTCAGCTGGCTGTCAGGCATCAAGTTCAACGTTCAAAGCATTCAGCAGAAGGCGAGTTGGTGAACATACACGAAGAACGAGAAAGAAAATTGGAAATTCATGAAAATTTTCTAACACTGCTGGGTTTGGGCGCCCCTGTTGAAGAAAGGCGCCCATCTTTTTAGGGCATCAAATGTCAGAATTAGGGTTTGCGCCTCCAGTCAATGTTGCTCAGTTCTCTGTCAACTTCACAATGAATTCAGCGGTGTAGTTATCAGATTACTTAGTCATCTGAAATTCAGCGACGAACAGGGGAGTTCCGCACTGAAGTCAGAACGAGGAAAGTTGAAAATTATCAAAAATTGACTAAGTGTTAGTAAAGTGGGCGCCCCTGGTGAAGAAGGGTGCCCAAGCTTTTGGAGGTCTAAACAGATAAATTTGCTAGTACAGCTTACAACATGATTTCTCCAGAATAGGTCAAGCTTTTCAACGAGATCACGAGCACGTCAATCTGAGTTGGCAGTCACCAGATGCAGCAGCCGGAATAGAGGGTTTAACGAGAATGAAATTTTGAAATTCAAAAGCAAAGGTGAAAACACTAAAAATTGGCTAACTCTGGTGAAGTTGGGCGCCCCAGCTTCCCAGGGGCGCCCAAGCTTTTGGTGCCTTAGATTCAACTTTTTGGCGAAGTAACTCCTAGAGAACCCCCTCCAAAATCTTCTCAGCTTCGCGACAAGCCCAGCCATCAATCAATCTGAGCTCCGGAACACCAGGGCAGGCGAGGTCATCTATAGAAGAGACAGGATGAAGAAAGAAAAAAAAATAAAAATAAAATTCCAACTCTTGAGAAAATGGGCGCCCCTGGAGAGAAAGGGCGCCCAAGGTTTTGAGCACTGAGATGATGGAATTCGTGAATGAAGCATCTAAGATCACTTCGTCAGTTTTAGACAAGCTATCCAATGAACCTGTCCGCAAGTCAATTGGATTCACGTAGCTCCTGGAATCAAGATTTCACTAGAAGATCAAAGGAAATGAAGAAATTGAAAATCATGAAAAATGGCTAACACTGTGAAAGTTCGAAGCCCCTGGAGGAAATGGGCTCCCATGAATTCGAAGGTCAAAACGAAGTTTTTCGCCAGAGGTGCCTCCAGAACAATCTTCTCAGAATTAGTCAGGCTACGCGATGAATCATCCAGCTCGTTCATCGGATCAATCTGGAAGCCAGAGATCAAGGTCAGACCAGGGGTCAAAATTGAAGAAAAGTTGAAAACTTAAGGAAAATGGTTTAAGTCTGGTAAACTTGGGCGCCCCTAGTGAAGAAGGGCGCCCCAACTTTTGGAGGTTAAGATGAAGTCTTTAGACAAAGTTGTCTCCAGATGATCTCCTCAGAAACAATCAAGCTCCGTAACGGATCATTCTGCCGGATCATAGCATTCACCGAGTTCCTGAAAATCGAGATTGAACAGAGGATGAAACTCAAGCAAAAAAAAATTGAAAATAGTAAAGAAAATGGCTAAGTATGGAGAAGAAAAGCGCCCCAAGAGGAGATCAACACCCAAGAAGTCTTGCCTTAGCCAA
The DNA here is from genome assembly GCA_007258455.2 of Sequoia sempervirens. Lineage (NCBI taxonomy): Eukaryota > Viridiplantae > Streptophyta > Pinopsida > Cupressales > Cupressaceae > Sequoia > Sequoia sempervirens. Next base: position 12,245 of record VDFB02275463.1, read on the forward strand.
ATTTTCGAAATGTCAAAATTTCAAGTTGAAGGCAAATGTCCAAATTCAATGAAGCTGAGATTTAGGGTTTTGGAGATAAAAGCAAAAGAAAGCAAAGCAAAAACAAAACCCTAAGTCTATTTAACATCTTTCTTTTATGTTATTTTCATTATTTTGCAGGTAGCCTTCAAGGGAGAAAGTTGGAGCAGCAAGTTTGAAGAAATTTTTCAAGATTCAAGAATATAGCTTGCTGGTTTTTCATCATATTTTTCAGACCAGCAACATAAACCCTTGCTTTTTCATTCTTTTTGTTCCAGAAGATCAAAATTTTCAAGCAGAAGGCCAAGGCTTTCAAATTTTCAGTCATCTGGGTCTTTTGCCTCTATCTTCTGAAGAATTTTTTCAGGAACTTCATCAAGTTGCAGCAAGTGCTTTTATTTTGCATGTCAGTGAAAACCTCAGTGCATTCAAATTTCAACCATCTGGGTCCTTTCCAATCAGTCTTCTGAAGAAAACCCATATCGCAGCTTTTTCAAGAAAATTTCTTAACCTAAGGGTTGGCTGCTTTTTCGATCAAACGTCAGGGTTTTACAAATCTAATCAACTGGGTTCATTCCAAATTGTTTTTTGAACAAAACCCAGGTGCCAGCTTTTTCGGTGAAAAATTGAAGAAATTAGGGTTTGCTGCTTTTTCAGTCAAAATTCAAGATTTTCAAAAACGGATGATCTGGGTTGTCTTGCAACGAGATTCTGAGCAAAACCCATATCTCAGAAAAATTTCCAAAATTTGTCCGTTCGAAGACGAAAAACCAGCATTCTAAAAATAGAAGGTTGCTCAAAACTTGTCTGAACATAGGCGAGTTTATAGTCATTCTTCAAGGTTTTCAATATGGAGTACACTCCCCTCAAGTTTAAGACCAAATCAGCACTATGCTAAAAATTCATCATCTCAGCTGAAGAACAAGAGAAGGTGTGATATGAGAAAGAGGAAAGGTATCGGAAAAGAGTGTTGCAATACTCTTCTGTTGGGAATCAAGCGAAGTGTTAGAAGCATAAAGTTGCAGAGCCGCCAAGTTATCAATTAGTGAGTCATCTTTTTGGGCAGCGATGTTTTGCAAGAATAGAACTCATAAAGCAACTGAAGAAGTGAAAGATCCTCTAGGTTTGATCACAAAAAGAGATCTTGGAGAATCAGAATATTGCCTTAGTTGGCATAGATGCACCGAACCGGGACACAATCTCAAACTTCCTAGCGGATGTGATCGAGTTTTAAAGCAGCTTTCTTCTAGAAGCTTTCTTTCCCGCTTTCTTTCTATTCTTGGAATAATCCTTATCCATTCTTTGAGGATAGAAAGAAGATAAGATGTAATAGTTGGCGTTTCCCGCTTTTTCTGCTTTCTAGGGTTTTAGATGTTATCTTCTTTCTAGATTTAGTAATAAAGCTTGCTTGCTGAGCAAGCCCTAGATTGTGAAAGCAAGGAGATTTTAGGGTTCCCTACTCCTCTGCTTGTCTATAAATAAGAGCCATTGCTCATTAGTTTCTTTAACGGTTATTGTGTTAGCAAATTGCGAGCCTGTATTGCAGCAAGTTGTTATTCAGTTTCAGTTCACTTGTGTTGTGATAGCAAATTGTTGAGCCTCTTTAGCCAACAAGGAGTTAGTGTGATTGCTGTTTCTATTATGTAAGAGCAAGATTGCAAGCCTCTTTAGCTGCAATTTCTTGTTCCAGGCATGTTAGAAGTGAGCTTTGTTCTAGAAATTTGAGTAATAAAATCATGAGCCTCCTTTGCCTTGGTCCAAAATCTCAGATTTCCGTTATTTGTGTTATGCTTTTATGATCTCGATTTCAGCTTGCATTGAAGTGTGTAGATGTTTGTTGAGAAAGAGTTTATCGAAGTATTTTGTCAGAAAATCTACCTTGTTCATTTCTAGTTTCTCTTGCTCTGCTTATTACTTGAGAAGTTAGAAACGTCTTTAGTTTAAGTTAGTCGTAGTTGAAGTTCTTGAATCAGAAAATCTCAGCTGCGGCGTTTGTGTTTTATAAACCTTGTGCTCTAAGCTGATCAAAAAGATAGGCAACTTAGTTTTAGTTTACTTTCTTGAATACCATCAGCAAGAGGGAGTTTCCCCTCCTAATTTGAAGAGCAGTTTATCTGTGCATAGCTGTCCGTTTTCAAATCCGCATTCCAGAGGTGCGAATTTAAACGCCAACACAAGTTATTTTGGATGTTTACCCCATTGAATAAGGGGTTGCTCCCACTAAAAAGTGGTTGAGCCTTTTGCTTTATGTACTTCTCACTTCCACTAAAAGTGGTCTAGTTTCCTATATTTCCTTTCTTGTTGCCTATTGAAAAGCGGAAGTGGCTGGCTTGCCGCCAAGTGCATTTCATTTCATTATTACTCGCACCGCTAAAGAAGTGGTAGCATAGCAAGTTCATTATTGTAAGCCAACCACTGTATGCTCTCACCTTGCCCATACTGGGATCTGGGTGATCAGAAAGTGGAAGGTGTTATTTCAGTTAGCTTGGTTACTTTTAGTATTTGCAAAGATCCCCTTACAATGTATGCTCTCACCTTGGCCACTCTGGGATTTGGGTGATCAGAAAGTGGAGGGTTGTTATCCAGTTGCTTATCTCTGCTTTCATCTAACGCTAACAGGTGAAAAAATTGTGAAGAAATTAGGGGTGGTTATTACATAGTGGTATCAAAGTTGGTTTTTCTACTAGCCTATGAATCATGGGAGAATTTTGGAAAGGGGAACAATGTAGGTCATTTTATTGATGCAAGGATACAAATACAAAAGAGTCAAGATGAAATACAAAGAAACCAAGATAGAGCCAACATGTTTGAAGAAGTGTTCAAGCTAATGGAGAAAGATCAGAATCAATTTGAAGCTATGGGGGCAGCTTTATCCTTTGAAAAGTGTGTCAAAATAGTAAGGAAAAGTCCATTCTACAAGAAGAGAAGAAATTTTAGTGGTAGAAAACCAGATTTCATTGGAAGAAGAGTTTGATAGACTATTCAAGGATTATTATGAATAGGTGGATGATTTCAAATCTGCACTACCTTTTGAGCGGTTTTTAAGGGTTATAGGAAAAAGAAATTTGTGTAAATACCTAAGAAGGTTGCGGAAGGAGGAAGAGGAGTCAAAATCGAAAGAAGTCGCTAAGGAGGAGATCATTGAACATGGCAGAGAGAAAATACTTTTGCAAAATTGAAATATGCCCCTTAATATTTCTTTGAATTTTTCAACAACAACAAGCACCCGTTAAGGATTAGCCCAAAATCTAAATCAATTGAATATAACCTTCGCCAAGAATGTTCACCAAGATCCTTTGAAAGGCGAGGTGATAGCATATGGGAAGGGATCGTTAGCAACCAAACTGAAATGAAAAACAACGCTGAAATGAAAGAAGCTCGACCACTTATTCAGCAGGAGGAAAATTACAATGAAAGAACATCATCTGCTAACAACAGGCATCCACTTAAGCAGTGGGAATAGTCCACTTATTCAGTGGGTGAAAATGAGAGATACAAATGTTAATTCCTCCACATTGGTGGTAAACCATCCAGGGGTTACAATGTTTGAATTAAAACACAAAGTAAATGCAGAAATAAAATTGACTAGAACAGTACTACTGTTTACAGCCTTACAATGTCAGATATCTACAAATTACAAGTGCTATTACAGCATTATCAAAGCCAAATGAAGGAAGATGATCTCCCACACTTATATTCTTCTCAACTATAGAATTACAAGCCAAAATCTGAAGTATTATCAGTCTAATATAGCAAACAGCAAACTGAAAATGCTTAACCAGCAACCTGAAACACACCAAAATACATATATCTCTCTCAATACAACGCTTATTCACTCCAAAATTGAGGACCAAGTTCCCAAAGATTAGGCGACCATCATACAAGTGTTTCACAATGCAAAACATCCACCAATATAAAAGCACAACTCCCAATGCAAGCCCCAGGAGAGAGGTACGGCTCTAGTAATGGTACGGCCCCTCTAGAAAATCAAAGGCAGCAAAATAAAATCTGATATTGTGCAAGAAGGGTCACCCCTAGCATAGAATTAGATAGCAACAATACCCATAATGAAAATAAAATCACCCTAAGAGCAGCAATCAAAAACGTCCTACAACCATACTGAACCAGCAAAACACAAAACTCAGAAAACATCAAAATCTTTCAATATTGAAGCTCAATCTGCTAGTCTTGATGAGAAGCAGCCACAAAACCCAACTAGGTGTTATGTTTCAAACACAAAATTGGTTCTACGCTAGGAGGTATGCATTCCTCAAAGCCAAATTCATGAAGTCATTTCGATAGCATAAATGATGGATGCCCCAAAAGTTGGAGCAACACCTGCTTATATAGAGAGCTTGAGGTGACCTTTCAACTTCCCACAATTCCCTCCAAAAAGGGAGGCCCAAATCTCCATGAATTATTTTTAATTTTAAAATAAACTTCATCACCTTTTCCTAGGCGTCCAAAGCAAGGGGACCAATTATCATTTTAAAAATATTAAATAACATCTCCATGAGGCGTCCACCCTTCAAGTCATGACGTTAGGCCAAGGGGTCAATTCAAAAATATAACATTAATGACTTGAAATAACTTATTTCTCCAATATTTCACCTCAAAAGCCAAATTCAATAATACTCAAATACTCCGCTAGAAATGGAAGGTTCACTGCAATGTTGTCAACTGGATCACTACTAAAATTAGAACTTACTAAAAATAGTAAATTCTGAGAAATGCCAAAAACCTCCAAACAATGGAAACCCTAATTTCACCTCGACAAGCCTACAGGCCTCCAGAATAGGTTGACGAGCCACTAAACCGATCACTGATGAGAGGGGGACATTACAAAAATGAATTTTTAGAACTTGTTGGCATAACAACTAACACCTCTGGAGCGCAAGTTGGTACAGACAACTATGCACACTACATGATGAGTGCTCTTCAAATTAGGAGGGGAAGCTCCCTCGTTGTGCGAACAAATGCTTGAAAAAGTAAACTAAACTAATTCCTAAGTTACCGGTTCGGGTTCGGGGACGGGTTCATGTACGAGAACCCGGTACGTGGGTATGTGCAAAATATTTTTAGGGGTTTGGGTACGTATGGGTACGTGTGTGTATATATATATACAAAAAAAAAAGAGAAATATACATAATTGTAAAACTAAATCATTTCATAGTATGATACTTGATCATTGATCAATGCCAAATGCCAAAGATAAATATTAAATGCCAATTGATAGTTGAAAAATATTCAAATAAAATTACTGAATTACAAAATGTAGTTCATGAAACATTGAAACATGATTCAATGTTCATTGTTCAAGTGTTCATCAATCATCAAAAGGATTGTCAGAATCATCATGACTTGGATTTTGAGCGGTTTGAACTTCAAAATCATCATCATTTGAACCCAAAGCAGATCCAACACCATGTCATATGTCATCAATATCACCCACATCATCCATAGTGGCTCTAGCAAGATCTTGAATGGTTGCATCCAAGTCAGCAGACTCGGGTGCTACATCCCAAAGCCTCGCTGCCCCCTGCTTGTATTGAGGATCCTTACGTGACAGAAGACGCAAATTGGAATGAATATACACCAAGTCTTCAACTCTTTTAGCAGCCAACCCGTTACGCTTCACTGAGTGGATAAAGGAGTATGTACTCCAATTCCGTTCAGCGGCAGAAGAGCTTGCAACCTGGAGAGAAAACCAACAAAATAAAAAATAAAAAATGCAAGATAAATTCAAGAATGTTAAGTGTTAAATTCTACAATACAAATACAAAAAAACTTACTTGTGAGAGGATCTTGATTGCAAGAGGTTGGAGGTACATATAATCTTGACCATGGAGGTACCACCATGTAAGAGCATCCATTTTGTATTGGTCTCTAACAATAGAAGGGGTATGATTTTTTCCTGAGATAAACATTCCAAATTCTCTCATGACACTTGTTGCACTTCTGGATCACTGAACATTCTACTAAATGCCCTCTTATACCCATTAGCAACTTCAAATCTCTATATGGCGGTATTCTCCTTGGGATAGAAAGTACTTCAGTGGTATAGTACCTCGGAGATAGGGCATATGCAAGGAGGTGCAATGGAGTTGTCATCTTGTTCCAACGATGAAGAACAATTGCTTCCACCTTGTTGTAAAAGGTGTCTTCAGGATCATTCTCTCTTTTTGTATTTCTATTTTTATTTTCTCCAACATTGTGTCCATGCTATCATAGACATCCCCCAAGCATGGTTCATCTGTATCAGCAAACCGAAGCATAGACATGATAGGTTCGGTGAACTCCAATACATAATTCACACGATCCCACCAATCGTCATGCAAGATCAATGCCTTGACCTTTTGGGCCCTCTCTGAATTTGATTGCTTCCATATACCCCATTGGTTGCTAATAACCATTTGACTCAATGCATCTTTCACCTTCACAAGTCGTCTCAGAACAATTGTGTGAGATGCAAACCGGGTCTCGGCAACCTAAGAACATGTTAATAGTAAGTTAATAACACATTTAAAATATGTAAATAATGCAAAAAATTATTTTATTCAATTATGTAAAACATGACATAAATGAAACTAAATAAATTAAATTTACCTTCAACAATTCCAATCTTGAAAAAGTTCTGAAAATTGCTTGTGACATATGGTGGTTTGTCACAAACATCTGGATCTCCTCAGACTCCTAGTATATTTCTTTCACCCACTCTATTTGGTTGCCAATTGCTTGCATCACCAAATTGAGGGAGTGTACGGTGCACGGTGTCCAAAAGATGTGCTCATATCTAGCCTCTACCAAAGCACCTGCAGCCCTGCAAACTTTTGCATTGTCCGTAATTACTTGGACAACATTTTCACTACCCACCATCTCTATGGAGTCAATGAGAATCCTGGAAATGAACTCTGCATCTTTCACTTCCCCTTCATAGTCAACCGCCCTCAAAAACATTGCCCCCTTGGGGGACACTGCAATAACATTAATCAATGGACGGTTTTTGCAATCTTTCCATCCATCGGAAACAATAGATACACCTGTTTCAACCCAAGAATCTCTAATTGGTTTTAGTTGGGCCTCTATAGATTTCTTGTCTTTTTGCAATAAGGTGGTACGCACCTTTTCATACCCAGGACTTGTGAAACCAGGAGGTGCACTATTTATTGCTGACACCATGTCCTGCCAATATGGTAATCTCACCAAGTTGAATGGAAGACCATTGGCATAGAGGCAACGTACAATTTTTTCTTCAGCAATATCTCTTGCCTCCATTTTAAATGCCTTCTGCAATGGACCTCTCTTGCGGGTGGTGGTTTGTGGTTCTTCATCTTCTTCTTCCATAGAGGGTATAGACAAGAAGGGATGTCTAGAGGGCCTAACTGTCTGAGTGGGTAATGTTGTTTTTTTCTTTCCGGAACTATAACTACTTTGTTTTCCTCTTGCAACCAATTTTTCAGCATCTTCTTGTTCTTTTATAAATGTTGCTACTTGTACAGCAGACAACCCCTTCTTATCTGGGCCCTCACACATATTAATCCCTTTACCACTAGGGCCCATAAAATGAAGTTTCACTCGGTAATAGGAGCTATTATATTGTGCATTGCAAAAATTAAACTTCCAAACAAACCCCCCACCTCCAGGAATTTGTGAAATTCTTGTGGTATGTCTCCATAAAGGAGATCCTTTATCAATTTTGAATTTTTGACTTGCCTCCCCACCCACTGAACTTTGACTACTGGCCATTGTTGCAATCTATAAAAAAAATTTAAACAAAACATACTTGAAAAACTTCTTCACAAACTTGAAAAAATCCATCAAAAACTTGAAAAAATCCATCAAAAACTAAAGAATAGGGTTTAAATGGATACCTTAAACACTTAAATCTCCTTTGTAGAAGCTATTTGACACTCCACAATTGATCTCCTTCAAATACAATCACCTCCCTTCAAAATGCCAAGATGAAGAGAAAAAATGGTGAGAGCAAAATGAGAGGATAAAATGAAATGTTTTAGTGTTGAATGCCCTCATATTGGGTCGTTTTAGGGTTAGGAGACAAAACAATAATAAAATGATGTTATTTTATATAATTTTGGGCCCACTTTTTAAGTTTTGGGCCGTGGGTTCTTCGTGGTACGCCCGGGTACGCGGCTGATCCGCCCGGGTCCGCAAACCACAGTGTTGGGTTTGCACTGGGTGCGCACCCAGCACTGTGGGTTCGCCTGGGTGCTATTTTTAGGGTTTGCATGCAGGGTTTCTCAGTGCATGTCAAGGTATTCTTTATGGGTTTTTCTGGGTTTTTCGAGATCTCTTGGGTAGTATTGCATGCAAATTCATCCGACAACTGATTGGTCACTTTTTCAGACACTTACTCTTTTTAGCAGGATCACTCCAACAGTCACCCAACACTTCAATATCATGAACAAAGCGACATGCAATAGAAATGGGGTCAAACAGAGATCATTTGAGCAACATGCAAGTCAAATTAGGGTTTCCAGCTTTGGGACCCAAAATGAGGGGTAAAATGCCAAAATTTCTTAAAACTAATGTATCCCGTCGTGACCTGTATCTTTCAAGCTATACACTGGTAAAATTTGAAGGCAATCTGAGCACTTACTATTTATCGTAAGTCACTTCTGAAACAGGCTATAAATAGTAGGGCAGCGTGAGGCACCAGTGTTAACGGGTCAGTCAACCCATGAGGACCCCATAGAGCAAATTTCACGTCGAGCAGAGTTGTAGAGGTTCTAAAATCAAGCAGTTACTATAAATAGAAAGTCACCTCTAGAAACAGGATATAAATAGCAGGCCAGCACAGATGACAAGCGTGAACGCGACAATTACCCCACAAGGGTCAGGGTTAGCCAAAATCAGGTCTTGAAAATACTGAGAATCCATGGAGATCACAAGAACACCAAAACTTTCTAAAAATAGAAAGCTAGGCAGGAGGCATCAAAATTTTGCCTAAGTCTGAAAATGGAAGTTCACACCCCTAGATGCACCCAACTTGAAGCAGGCTGGAGGAAGAATTTGCTAAGTCTTGTGAAATTCCTGCAGGACCCCTCAAATGCGCCCTACCTTGAGAGGAGCTCAGAAAAATGTCTAAGTCTAAAAAAAAATTCCTCCTCCACTAGTGAAATGCACCCTTATTGGTGATGGCTAGAGAAATATTGCTAAAGTCTTGAAATTCCAGCAGCTACCCTCAAATGCGCCAAGGTGAAGTTGGCTAAAGGATGAGAAATTTTCTAAGTGTGAGAAATTCCTCCATGACCCCTCAAATGCGCCCATGCTCAATGAGGGAGGTTGAAAAAGTTTCTAAGGCAATCAAAATTCCTCCTCACCCCTTGATATGTGCCCTGTCTGGAGGAGGCCAAGGAAAAATATTCTAAGCAGTGGAAATTCTTGGAGGACCTAGCAAATGCGCCCAAGGAGAAAGGTAGGGTGAGGAAAAATGGCTAAGTCTTGAAAAGTTCCTCCTCCACCCTTGATATGCGCCCAACTTGCAAGGTTATAGAAAAAACGCTAAGGCATGGGGAACTTCCTCTAGACCCCTCCAAATGTGCCCATCTCCAAGGAGGTTGAGGGAATTGTGTTAAGGCATGATGAAATGGAAGTATGAGGTCTAGAATGCGCCCAAGTCAAGAAAGAAACAAGAAAAGTTTCTAAGAAAAAAAAAAAATTCCTCTAGAACCCCCTATATGCGCCCAACCTTGGGATGTTGATGATAAAAATTTTCTTAAGTGTTGAGTTCCTCCATCACCTATCAAAAGCGCCCAAGGTGAAGTAAGACTTGTTGACTTTGAAATTGTTTCTAAGGTGTGGAAATTCCTTGACCACCCCAAGAATGTGGCCATGTTGAGATGTTGATGAAATTTTTTCTAAGTGTGTTTAAATTTCTCCTCCCCTAGTCAAGTGCGCCCTCCTAGGGAAGATGAAGAAATTTTTTCTAAGTGATGTGAAATTTCTTGACCACCCCTCTAAATGCACCCAACTTCATGGAGTTAGATAAAATTTTCTAAGGCAAAGCAAAAGAAGAACTACGCCCAGAGAGGAAGAGTGAGGTGATGAAATATTTTTCTAAGGTTTAAAAATTCAAAAATTAAATGAACCCCTTCGTTTATATACACATGAATTCTGCATTTTCTAATGGAAATTTTCTTCTGGGTACTAGATATTTTCAACGAGGAAATGATTTTGAAGTTTTCCACACCTCACTGGACATTTTGGAGTGAATATTTTCACCAGACGCCGGATTAATGAAATTTTCTAAGTAAAAAATTAAAGTTTTCTTAAGGCAAAGAAGGAGATATTTTTGAAAATAAAATTGCCTTGGCTGGTGAATTGAAGTTGGGTGCCTGGATGATCTTTGATCAAATTCCTGAGGAAAATAATCTTCCCAAGCCAGAGATGGATAAAATAAAAGTATCAAGGCCTCAGCCAGTGAAATGAACTTTTTTTTAATGGAGCCATTTGAGTTAATATTTTCGAAAAATTATTTCAAAAGGCTAATGGGATGAAGTATGCCTAGACCAGTGAAGATAAATTTTTGAAGTTCTAGAAGGTCAAATATTCCAAACGCCAGATGCCAAGTGTTGCAGCTGCTAGAGGAGGGAAATTCGAATTCCTGCAATGGAGGAGTGGAAATTTAATGACTCATCCAAAATTAGCTTCCTTCTAGAATTCGACTTGGCTATATGAACTGTGAGTTTTGTTATTTTCTCCATCAGTTAGTAAGTTCGACTTTGAGCTCTGGGGTGAAGAAGATTGCAGTGTGAAGAGAAATTGTTGTTGAAGTGAGCTTGAGCTGAATTTCTTTTGAGTGTTGGAAGTTGTATTGCTATAGGGAAAATTTTCTAAATGTTGAGAATTCGAAGTTGCTGAAAGAGGGTGTTGAGGTTTGAAGTTGAAATTTAGTGCTGAAGCTTCTCAATTTGCTCTATCTGCTGGCAGTCTTGAAACGGTTTTATTTTTTTTCTAAGTTAAATTTCTAATGACTATCTTTCGTTTTGCAAGATGGCTGAAGTGGATAGAAGAGCGGCTGGCAAGGAGAATAATGTTGAATCCAGCAAGGCAAATGCATCCAGACAAGCTGTGATCAAGAAGTTGAGCAAGTCTTTCCTGCCGGAGTCTAAGTTTTCTTCAAAGCTGGGCAAGTTGAGTGACACCAATTTGGGCTCTTTCAATTTGGAAGCTTTCAGAAGGTGAATTCTGGGCATTGGAGGTCATCACCCATCGGTCACTTCACACAATATTGTCAGAAGTGGACTTTATGCAGCTGTTGGTTTTCCACCAACAATTCAGTACCCGAAATTGATTATGGAATGTGCCAACTGCTACAACTCAGAGCAAAGGTCCATTTATTTTTTTGTTCTTCCACCACATGCATTGCCCTTTCGGTTGCATTTGTGAGCAACCTGCAAGTACAAAGTAAAATAATTAAATAAGTACAAAATTGTAAGTTTTAAACAAAAAATAGCTTGAATTCAACATAAATAATAAATTAATTTAAATTAAAGAACATAAACTTAGCATAAAATTTAAGTTGACTTACCTCCCACTCAAATCTTTGCGAGAAGGTGGCTTGTAACCTTTTCCTGCAATTGTCAATGCAGTGACCATATTGTGCCAATAGGGACTACTCGCCACATTGAATGGTATGTTATTGAAATACCAAAAGTCTGCACATGCCATGTCAACATGTTGATGCACCTCCTTGTTCCACCTTGTAGCCTCCAATGACATCTGTGCTCTTGGTGTGTTTCGAGGCACAAAAATACTCTGTGGGTTGCGTGAAGATGAAGGTGGTGGTGGCACTGGCACTCTACTCGAACTAGAGGAAACGGGGGGGCTAGATGATAGTGTGGTTGTGGTTGTGCCATGAGTGCAAATCCGTGGAGCACGAAGAGAGCCCACAATGCCAATATCTACCTCCTCATCTAACTCTATTTCCATATGCTCGGCCCTGTGCTCCTGAGTCTGACCATGGGCATGCGCATGTCCACTAGCTATGGTTGTTGCTATGGCTCTTTATGCCCTCTCCCTTTTCTTTTTTCTTTCCTCGACAACTAAAAGTAGGGCAAGCATCTCTCTTCTAATCTCTTCTTTGGGATGCTCACAAGGTTTGGCATCACATTGAGGAATGCCTGCAAGATAGTATTTGAGGTGATTTATGCCTCCATGATATGTATTCTTACACTCACTGCAAACAACTGTTCCAAGTACGTGCCCTCCCACACCCATGATGATGGTGTGGGTGGGGTAGAACCTGATGCTGAACCAGAGCCAGAAGCCATTATAGTGTGTATTCAATGATCAATCTATACATACAAAAAATATGTACACATACAAAAAATATGTACAACATATTAGTTTTTTAATACAAAAAAATTTAAAAAACAACCTAAATCATTAAAAGATCTCTCTAAATTTGATTTAAATTGATGCAAAGTGTTTAAATGAATTATAAATTAACATTATTAACTAAACTAATCATTCTACACAAAAAATGAACATAGGTTTGAAAATTTCAAAAAATTGTTAAAAAAAATGAAAAAAATCAGAAACAATCAACAAAAGATTGTGATGAATCTTGTTTATTGGATTCTAAATGCAAAAAAAATGTTTCTTTGTGCTCTATCATGTCTTTTTTTCAATTGGAATGAGTATTTTGCAACAAGAATGAAAGAAAATGATTAATCAAAAACAAAAACCCTACTTGTGAATTGAATTTCCCTTGAAAATCCACACACAATGGCATTTGATTCCGCTCTCCTCGATGGTGGATCGTTGGAAATGATGTCTCCTTGCTTGGGGGGGGGTTAGCTCTCCACACAAAGTTTCAAACGTTTTTGAAATGAAATAAAACATAAAAAAGACATTTTAGCCTTTATCCCTGTGCAGCCGAGTTTTTTGCATGGACTCGCGAGTTTTTGGCTAGTACTCACTGAAAAAACTCGGCCAAAAAAGCTTGGTAAGTTAAACTCAAAAAAACTCGTTTTTAAAAAAAACTCGGCGAGTTTTTTGCAAGTCAGTCAACTATGGTTAGTATTGCTAACCAGCCTTACAATGAAAGTATTTAAGCTGCAAAACATGTCAGAATAAAGGCCAAATACAACCAATGATTAAGGACACTATCCTTAACTCTTTTACAATGATTACAATCAGATTTTAGCCTCTAAATAACAGAAATTCAGAATTACTTCAAGTCTGAGTAGAAATAGTAAAACACAAAAATCAGACCAACAAGTTAGAATTTCACCAAAATGGACGTAGCTCTTCATATACAGCTTAGAGAGACTTCATTCAGCAGTCAATTGAAACCTCTAATCATGGTGTCCCATTTCCAATGATCAAAATGTGCCAAAATAGTAGTAATAAATTGGCACAAATCCCAATGCAACTTGCTAGAGATGGTACGGCCTC
>VDFB02275464.1:0-44195 GCA_007258455.2 Sequoia sempervirens
TGTTATTGGTGCTATCTGCACTCTTCATTTACTAAAAGTCCGCCACAATGTCATGATGGATTTTGCAATTTGCAAAAGTGATTGTTTCAAATAATTGTTTCAGAATTAAGGTCCCCTCAACATACCCATTCATCTTCCAGCTAGGATTCTTTACTTGGAGTGTTGCATTAATTACAATCATTGAATCCCCTTCCACTATCAAATAATTAATATTTTGCATTTTGGCTTCTCCTAGTCCCACTATAAAATCTTTCCATTCTGCCTTATTGTTAGTGCAAATATCCAGAATCAAAGAGACTCCTTCAAACAACTATCCTTTTGAATTGAACAACACAAAACCTCCCCTTGCTAGCCTTGCTTTTCCTTGTTGCCCCATCAAATTTGAACTTTGTGCTCTCTTTTGAAGGTGAGGATCAAAAGATAGTTCTATGGCTCTCCTTGTTCTTTTTCATATTATTGCTTCGAGATTTTGAGCTCTTTATCCCTTGAACAGGAACACTTGTTGCTTCCATCCCCAGGCTTTTACCACCCTCAATCGATAACATGAAAGTGATTGACCTTTTTGATTCACAATCACCTGTCCAATTTAATCAATTGCCATTTGATTCCTGCTCTACAACCTGTCAGAATTTGACTGATTCTCCTGAAAAATCCACAAATTTTGCTCCAGCACCTATTATAATATTCCATAATTCTTTCAAACTTTCAGTTCCTCTTGGCCAACAACACAACTGCCTTATTGAGCCTGGCATAACCCAATTGTGGTCTGTTAGATTGATTGATCTGTACCAAACATCAGTTGAGAAAGAGTATAGAAGCAGATGATCCACCATTTCTTCCTCCCACTCAAAAACATTTCAAGGGACCAAGATACCCTTTTTTCTTAGATTATCATACATCAAAATTTTGTTGAGAGCTGATAACCAGACAAAGGTATTGCTCCAGGGAGGAGTTTATAAGGATCTTGGCCAATTTCCAATGTCTAGTATACTGACCTTATCTAGTAGTTTATAACTTAAGGAAACATCATAAATTCTTGACTTATTAGTTATTACCAGACCATATTGTTCTATTTGGTTGGTGAAGGAAGAGACAATAATATGATGGGGAATAGAAGACGAGAGAATTTTCTGTAATGTCCCCTTCCAATTAATAATCCGGATGTTTTAATGGCTTATTTTATTCCCATAAGCCATTAAATAAATTAAGGGAATTAATTATTGATTAATTAATATTATTCTTTCAAAGCAAATATTATGAATAATATTAATTAATAAATATTTGTAAAGTTACTAAAGTAGGACTTAAATATTAAAAAAGTCACTATTTCCCTCCTAAAGTTAAATATTCAAATATTTGTGAACGGTTATTTCACGAGAGGCTACAAAAGGTGTATTCGGGAATGTATTTTTCATCACTGGAGTTTATATTTCTTCTTGAATTGCTAAGAGCTCTTGGGCTTAAGGTTTCGGGGTTTCAGTGGTGAAACAATTCCACCCTAGCTTGTGGGATTTGATCAATTTCGTGAGTCTCGTTTGGAGACGAAATTACAGGAGTCATCGATTTATCCGGATATAGTAGATATATGTACTTAGGGGCTTATTCTCTATTGCTGTTTGAATATTTTGGTTCCTCAGACTGGGCGACTAATTGCAGATATCTATTCTAGAGTTCTTCATATTATTATTGTAGATAATTTCCAGATTGGAGCAATTATTATTAAATATCGGTTGCTATCTTTTCATTATAAGGGGGCGGCATTATATAATCGCATATGTTTTGGAGGTTTGATATATTTTATCTGAATGGAGTGACGATCAATGCTATTGTTATTGCATGAAGACTTTCATGAAGTTGTCTAAATCCATTTATGGGCGATATTGAGTCGGACGACTAACTTCGGGGTGATTGGGCAATATTTAAGTGTATCGGCCTTTATTATTTATGTGCCACCTTGTATTGGGAAATCATGGCATATCATTTGTTACACAACTTTGTATTGGAAGGAAACTTCACATTATCCTATCTGCCACCTATATCATCAGTCACAACATTCATGTGGACGGGACCTCCTTTTCTCACTCGTCGACACTTACCTTGCTAGTTGCGTCTCATTTACCAGCTACACAATTGAGAGGAGTTGCGCCTGTTTGGAAGTCATATTGGTAGCATGGAGTATACTATACAGAAGGCGCCATCATATTTCAAAGGGATCGATGCTTTTATTAAGGTTAGAACATGTATTGTAATTCATTTGTGCCTTGATAATGATTGCGTATGACTGGAATTTCCCTACTGTTTACAAACTTTTGTAATATATATATGAACCGATTAATTCTTTCGTAATCTGTATACGATGCACCTATAAAAGAAATGATTGTCTTTATTTTTCTGAGTGAAGTTTTCATAATATAGTTGCAATGATATTAATTCAGTTGTTGCAATATTCTATACATTTCACTTGAAACCCGAGAATTAAGTATAAGCACAATTAGATGATATTGAATGACAACATGCTGGCATTGTCATAAATCATAAAAATCTGTTTGGTCGGTGTGGGTTTTTATAGCGGTATCAGAGTTGGTGTTCTTGCTAGCCTATGGTTTTCATGAGTGACAGAGAGAGAAGGTACTACAATAGGGAGATTAAGAAATAGTGGACGCATACTTAGGTCCTTTAAGGGGAAACTGCTTCTAGTATTTTGGGAATACACCAGATATCTCCTTCTGGTAGTGGCATTGACTCCTCTATAGGAGGTGGTGCACATATAGAGGCAGAGATGGGTGATAGAGGGGAAGATCAGAAAGACGAAGACCTCCTTAATGCACTATTGGCAGAAAAATGGGCAACAAACCAACGAATGACACAATAGATGGAATTAATGACCCAAACTTTGCTTAACAACAACAATAATAACAATAACCATAACAACCGAATGGCCATAATGGAGGCAATAATGGTCAAGGAGACAATTCGGTTAATAAACAAACTCCTAACCAACGTACTGCATTTGCAAGCTTAAGGCCTTTACTACCTATTTTCCCAGCCACAGTAGAGCCTCAAGAAGGCAATAGACCCACATTGATCGAGTTGCAAGAACAACTCAGACAAGATTGGGTCGATGCACGATTGGGCTTTCAACATGACATCTCCCTCTGTGATTATATAGACTTGAGGATGTGACATGCCCAACAAGGGTAATGGAGAGCATCACAATGACCTTAAGAGGAAGGTTGGTAAATTGAGTTTTCCTTTTTTTGATGGATTAGGGAAGACATCAACACGTGCTTGGGTTTAGAAAGTTGATACATATTTCTAGTTGAATGCAATGCCTAAAGATGAAGCGATAAAATACACTGCCATAAACCTAGATGGAATTGCCCACGAATGGTGGCATCATGGAATAGTCACCATGGGCCATGATCAGATCACCTCTTATGCTGAGTTTATCGAAAGGTTAATTGAGAGGTTTGATGTCATGGATCCCGAACTCCATTTCAAAGAGTTAGCTCAATTGAAGTAGTGGGGATCAATAGACAACTACATTGCTGATTTCTAAAGACTTTCTGTTTGAGTCATTGATATCTTCGGGCGAAGAATCCTGGTTTTATTCATGGATGGTTTGATGGAACCTTTAAGGGGTTGGGTCAAAGCCCTCATCCTAGCTCGCTACAAGAGGCAATCAAGAAAGCTAGGGACATGGATTTTGCCAATCTGAAGAACAAATTTTAGTCGAAAGGCTCTACCTCTCAGAAGGACAAAGGCAAGAAGCCATTTTAGAAAGAATGGCCCAAAAAAAGTAGGATGGATGATGACTTGACAGGAGTTGAGAAAGAAATTATGATTCAGCTACAGAACCAGGGCATAGGTGTCTTGGTAAGGGCAAGGTACATTATATAGAGATTGTATCAGATAGTGAAGAAGAGGAGAAATCTGATCATAACCAAGGCAGCAAACATAGTGAATTAGATAAGGAACAGTTGGGTGCCAATGAGATGCCACCTAAGGGAGTGAATGGTGGTACTCTGACTACTATGTCTGGTATACCAAAATTCAACTCTTTGAGTTCGTGGAGTGCTATAGGGACAGAGGATCACAGTCCTAATTGATAGTGGGGCTACCCACAATTTTATAGACTCTTCTATAGTTACTAGGAAAGGTTCGCAGATTGTGGAGCATGAAGGGTTTAATGTCATGGTTGCAGATGGATACCAGAGCTCTTGTATGGAGAAGGTCCCTCAGATGAACATCACGATTGGTAATTATATAGTTACCGATGATTTCTATGTGGTAGACTTAGTTGACACCAATCCCATTTTGGGTATTCAATAATTACACACGCTTGGGAAGTATTCTTAAAACTTCCAAACCATGGAATTCAAGTTCAAGGTAGATGGTAGGAAAGTGGTGTTCAGGGGCATGTCTAATGGAGCTCCCAGAGTGGTTTCAACCAAATGTATGGAGAGCATTTTCAGACATGGTGATGTTGCTTGGGCAGCACAATGTTTGATTTCTTCTAAGACCATGGATAGTAGGCCTAAGCACTACCAGGATGATTTGCAAGAGGTTTTGAACAGTCGCAGTAGTCTTCAGTGATATTCCTCTAGGGAGGCCACCAAACAGGGGATTTGAGTATACCATTGAGCTTGAGGGGGACAAGCCTGTCATTACTACTCGCTATCTACATCCCAAGAAATTCAAGGATGAGATTGAAAAAGCGATCAAGGAGTTATTGGATATGGGTCATATTAGGCTGAGTTCGAGTCCTTTTGCCTCTTCTGTGGTGTTGGTTAAAAAGAAGGATGAGACTCTTAGAATGTGCATTGATTTCCACGCTTTGAACAAGAAGACAATAAAAAATATGTATCCCATTCCCAGGATCGATGAATTGTTGGATGAGCTACATGGGGCTGTCTTCTTCTCGAAGATAGATCTTAGATTAGGACACCACAAGACCACGGTGCAAGACCAGGATATCCATAAGATAGCTTTCAAGCATAGTTCCACAAATTTTCTAGATGAGGGGATAGGGGGACGCATTTTGGGGATGGGGGGATGGGGGGACGGCGGCGGGGGAGTGGTGCTGAAATACATATAGTACTTGAAAAATTAGTTATAAAAAGATGTATAATTGTAGAAGCCTAAGGAATAAGTGAAGTTTAAATAGTACTTGAAGTACATAGCACACTTAGATATATAGTCAAAGGCTCAAATGTAGACAAAACTCATGGAATATAAAATCCATGACATCAAATGTTCTAGACAAATATGAAAAATCAAAACAATAACTAGAAGTCTATGGCTCAGAGGAGCTTGTATCCTTCCTACGAATGTGCCTAAGATAGGTCCTAGTTGATGCAACAACTATAATCTCAAGTTTGAGGGCAATTACTCCAATGGGGTTGAGGGGCAATGCCCCATGCATCAGTCTGGGGGCAATGCCCCTAGTGGGGTTGGGGGCAACGCCTCCAGCAGGGTCAAGAGGTAGTGCCCCCCATGGGGGTTAGGGGGAAACACCTCTCATGGGGCTTGGGGGCACCAAGCCACCAAGCACAAATTAAGACCTCCAAAACCATACAAACCTTCATGGTGTACATCATTTTGCATTCACAATAAATGAAAATAAAAAAACAAGTTTTAATTTTAAATTTTTATGTTTTTGTTTTGCACTTTTCAAACCTGCGAGTCTCATTACTATGGACTTTAAACACATTGCAATGATTTCTTTGAACTAGTGAACATTGAAAATCAAAATATAGACATTGGAATGAGAACTAGAAGTTTTTTTTAAAAATCATTATTTTTTTTCATTTTCGTGGGAAACGCTTGGGAGTTTCTTGGGTGTCTCGAGGACATCCCAGTCCCCTTTTGGCCAGAAATGCCGAGGAAACATCCCCTTGAAAGAGAAATGTTTAGGAGACGACAGGGTAATGCGAAGACGGCGGAGGGGTGTTTCCTAGACGTCCCTACGTCTCGGGGACGTCCCCGTCTCGTGTGCAATAGGATTTTCGAGGGGGATGCATCCTTGTGGAACACCGCTTTCAAGTGTTGCTATGGGCATTATGAGTTTTTGGTCATGCCTTTCAGTTTGACCAATGCTCTCACAACATTTCAGTCCTGCATGAATCACATCTTCAACAAGTAGTTGCAGAAGTTCCTTGTATTTTTCAATGATATACCGATATACAACAAAACATGGGAGTACCACTTGAAGCATCTTGATGAAGTGTTGGGCATCATGGAGATACAATCATTGTATGCCAAGGCCTCGAAATGTGAGTTCAGGATGAAGGAGATACTATACTTGGGTCACATCATCAACACACAAGGAGTTTAGGTGCATTAGGTAAAGATCCAAGTGATCTTAGATTTTCCACCATCGAGGACACTCATGGAGCTGCGAGGGTTCTTTGGCCTATATAGTTACTACAAGCAGTTCGTCAAAGGGTTTTCACAGCTTGGGGCACCTCTCATAGACCTCACTAGGAAGGGTGCTTTTAGATGAACCAGTGAGGCTAAGTGAGCCTTTGACAAACTTAAGGAGGCCATGAGTACCTGTCTAGTTCTTGCATTGGTGGATTTCATGCAGCCCTTTGTGCTGGAATGTGATGCATTAGGAGAGGGGATTCGTGTAGTGTTGATGCAGAATAGGCATCCCATTGCCTATGAGAGCAGGGAGCTCCGAGATGCTGAAAGGTTGTATTTTGTATATGACAAGAAAATGCTCGCCATCATGCAAGTTCTAGGTACTTCCTGGAGCAGAAGGACTTGAATGAACGCCAATAGTAATGGGTTAGTAAAATTCAGGTGTATGATTTTGATATCGAGTATGTGAAGGGGGAGAAGAATACAATTGCCGATGCTCTTTCTAGGAAGCCCACCATAGGTTCGTTGTTTGAGATTTCAGCGGATTGGAAAGCTCTTTTGCTAGTTGAGTACTCTTAAGAATGTTTTTGCTTGTGAATTGGTGGATGGCTCAATCCAAGATGATAGGTATAAGGTAGTGGATGATATCATCTACTACAAGAATAGAATATTCTTGGTTGCAGAATATAGGTTGAAGGGGCAAGTCATGAGAGTTGTGCATGACACTCCTTTGGCAGGACATCCATGGTTCTTTAAGACCTATAGGTAGATTAGAGAGAGGTTCTCCTAGAGGGGCCTCAAAGTTGATGTTTTGCGCCATGTTAGAGAGTGCACCACTTGTTAGTAGAACAAGTCGAAGCACACTTTCCCTGTGGGTCTACGACAACCTTTGGCTATCCTAGAGTAGAAATGGGATAGCATATTGATGGATTCCATCATCGACCTTCCAAAGGTACAGGGTAAAGATTGCATATTTGTAGTGGTTGATCGAATAACGAAGTTTGCATATTTCATGGCTATATCTTTAGAGTACAAGGCACCGCAAGTGGTTGATTTATTCTTCAAGGAGGTATTCAAGCTATATGGGTTACTAAAGAATATTGTTAGTGACAGGGATAGTTGTTTTCTTAGTGCTTTCTGGTAGGAGTTATTAAGGTTGTTAGGTACAAAATTAACTCCGAGCACCAACTATCAACCTCAAACAGATGGGCAACCAAAGATAGTGAATAAGTGGATTGAGGGTTATCTATGCAACTATGTTACGGGGTAGGAAAGGGCCTGGGTTAGATGGTTGCACTTGGGTGATTATTGCTATAATACCACCTATCATATGTCCATTGGGATGTAACCTTTCAGAGCGCTGTACGGTTATGAGGCATATTCATTTTTGGATGTGGCATTTGGTGATAGTCAGGCACCCAAGGCAAAGGATTGGATATAGGAGAATCAGGATATCCTTAAGTCACTTAAGGATAATTTGCAGCACGGTCAAAATCAATACAAGATGTATGCGGACAAGCATAGGAGAAAGCATACTTTTGAGGTTGGAGATTGGGTCTATCTTCGCCTTTAGCCATACAGATAGTCCTTTTTGAAGAGGAATGGTGCTGAGAAGTTGAGGCCGAGGTTCTATGGGCCGTACAAGATCATTAGGAGAGTGGGTGAGTGGTGCAGGAGCACCTAGGAAACACTAGGCAATTGCACTAGGCAATTAGGAAAACTAGGATGAATTTTTGTTTTTAATGTGTTACCATGAAGGTCATGTTGACCATTGAGTAGAGGAGATAGCTTAGGGATATGTTTGATCTCTAGGATAGAAATTGAGAAAGGGTGGATGAGTTTAGAAACTCATTTTACTTAGTTTACTAGAAATTGGCAAAAGTTGCAAAATGGTGCATTTTGCAACTTTGCCACAATGTAACTGACATGTCCAACCAAGGGGAGGCATAACTACTTTTGTTGACCTATATAGGGTGTGCCTCGACCTGAGAGCAAGGTTGGAAGCATTTTACTTTGATTGGAGTTTTTGAATTCAATAAAAGACAGTGGTGTTTTAGTGTGAATTTCTGGTTTTGTCTCTGTTGACGTGCGTTTTATGACATGACAAACATTTTAGAACAAAGTGTCACAGACGCTCTATTCTCTCTTGAAAAACTACTTCCTATGCTAAGATTGCCAGTAAGTTCATAGGGTAATTCCAATGTTTAAGATGAACGTGGATAGGCTCTGTGGTATGGATGTGATTTGCTGTGGGCACAAGTAGATTTTGCAAGTCATTCTGAGAAGTGGAGACATGAATGCAGTACCATTTTTGGATTTTTTGATTTTATAAGAAAAAAAGTGAAAAAAGATTTAGGGTTTAGAGAATCTATTCTACTCCTAAGAAATCAAGAGAAGACGAAGACTAAGTGAAACCAAATAAACTATACTCTGTTTCGCCACGTTCAACGACAACTACGCAGAGCAAGTGCAATCTTCTAGGAATGTGCTTGTGATTTTCATGGGATAAATAATTGCCATCAGATCGAACAACAATTATCAAGACAGAAGTTAAGCATCCACAGTAAAGCTCAGTCTAACTTTGCACATTGGGCGAAATCATCCACCCAAAGAAAGTATGAGCTTGGTTTCACTAATCGACGTTATCAATCAATCATTCTTCTAACATACATTTTAATTTAAATCTACTAAGAGAGAAAGAAAATATGCGACCATGCAACTATTCAACAATCAAGTACTCAAAGCACCTCATGCATTTGAACTTCATTATCAAAGTAGCGTTTTCACAACAATCTCATAAAACTCTCTCTTTATTTCTAACTATCTCAAATCTGCTCTAACTCTTAATCTCCTCTTCTAAGCTTCTAACTATCCATCAATCTATCTTCTAATGAGAATGAGAGAGTGAGGGGGGGGTTTATATAGTTTTTCCGGATTACAAAGAACGGCCCAGATTGATTCAAGATCAATGGCCAAGATTAAATTGAACTAAACCCTAATTAGGGTTTCCAAAACCACAATCAGTTAACTAAAGAGAACACTAGACAACTGGAGTGTCGTCCTTATCCGCTTGTGCAGCCTCACGTTCGGCGAACCTGGACACTATCAGGTCGACCTCCTCCATAGCAATGTCGGGCAGGACGCTGATGTTGTACTCCAGCAAATCCAAGTTCTCGGCACATTCTGCAAACACATTCGCCCATATTGGCTCTTGTAGCAAGAAAGAACTTCTGGTAGCCATGAAGTCGAATATTTTGGTGAAGCCTTCCTTCATGATTGGCCCGGTGGTGGAGAAAACTTTCTGTACTTGCTCCTTCAAACTCCTTGACCGCAAGTGTTTCCTTCGGACAACCTCCTTGTCGTGCACATTTGCAGCCATCTCATAGATTTTTCTTTGAATTTCTTTTACTTGTTCTTCGACTCTACCACCATCCTGTTTCACCTTTTCGAGGACTCCTTTCCTTGAGGCTAGAGCATAGTACCATCCGTTGAAGTCATAAGCTGCTCCAGCTTCAATAACTTTATCTTCGATCAACCGTTGCTTTGAAATGCCCTTCAGTTCCCGGATGTATGGGATGATCCTGCTCTGAATGTCCTCGAGACTGCTCCATGACTCTGCAAGATCTGCAACTCGTGAAAGTATGAAGGAAGCCTGCTCATTTACTTGCGCCAACTTTCTTGCAAACACCAATTTCTTTTTCCTTGCAACCATCCAATCTTTAGCCTCCCTTGCTGTTGTCAACTCCTTCTTCAAAATGAGCATCTGGTTCCTGTGAAGCAGTTGGAGGTAAAGGCGCCACTTGTTCGCCTTCGTTTAGTGGCCTAGTCAGGTGCTGGATATAATCTTTTAAACGCTGAATTTCTTTCTTGTATTCTTTCTTCTTGGCAACTTCTTTTTCTAATCTGCCCTTGATGGTGGCCACTGAATTATCCAAGTCTTCGACTTCCTGCCCCTTTGATGTCGGACCCATGTCGACAGTCGTGATAACATATTCTTCAGGAGCAATCTCGTCTTGAAACTTGTCATCCGCAGGCACTGCAATTTGCACCGTGCGATTTCCAGCTTCATCTCTTTGAATAGTTGAGAACTTTTTGGCCTTCTTCCTCGGGGCAGTCTGTTCTAATCTTGCAAGAAAATCTGCGTCATTGTCCTCCTCCGGGACTTCCACTGGCGCTTTTCTTTTCAATCTTTCCCTCAGCCACTCAGGTACCGTTGGCTGTTCAATCATGTCCTCTTGATTTTGGACGTCTGGCATGTCCTGTACTTCCTGTTCTTCTTGAATTTCCGGCACACTTTGAATTTCTTGGACTAGCTGCATATCCTGGATCTCCTGGACGGATGGGTCCTCTTGAATACCCTTGAGGGCGGAAATCATTCCTTCCTCGAATTCTCCATCCTCGATGTCCGTGTCATTACCCGATTCCAAGATCTCTGTGCTTGCCGGAGAGGGTTGATCGTTATCTTCTATCTGGATTGGCTCTATATTTTCCACTGGAGAAGGTATCATGGCATTTTCCCAGGATTCTCTATCCATGGCAAGCATCTCTTCTATGTTCCGGGATGTAGCCGACTGGAGAGGTTTAGCCCTATGTTTCTTCCGTGAAGGACCCTCATCTATCTCTTTACCTTTGTCTTGAATTGCAGCTTTATCGGCTTCTTTTCTCTTTTTGGAGTTGGCAGCATCTGCTTGTCCATCAGCATGAGATGCACCGGCGTTCGAAGAACATGACTCGGTGTCTCCCATCAACTCATAAGTAAAATGTACGTTTCTCTGCTTTAACACTTCTACTTGCCTATCTATCCACCACTGAGAGTATTTGAAAACAGGGCGCATCAAAGTGGTTAGATCACCCATCTCAGGTTCGAACCATTTCATAGGTGGAAGCGGCTCATTTTCCTTGAAGCCTGGCTGCACATATATCCCGTCATCTTGTAGCTGGTCAGGTATTTTGAAAAGCTCTGTCGCTCTGATCATGCTCAGGGGTAACCTTGACCATAATCTTCTTCTTACATCATATTCATCGGCTGCGTTGGCCCAAAAATCCTCTAGGTCAACCCGATGTTTGTATCTTTCTCCGTCCACAATCTTGATGTGATGAAGCGGATCGAAGTTGCTTCTGGCTTTGTATGATATAAAAGGATACTGTTGAATCTCCAGTCGAGCAACCTCTGCTGCTTGGGTTGTTGGGCATGACTCCTCCATGTTGCCGATGAAAAAGGGGAAGGTGACGGCAGCTTTCTGCTTAGGTCTTTGGA
Organism: Sequoia sempervirens; assembly: GCA_007258455.2. Taxonomy (NCBI): domain Eukaryota; kingdom Viridiplantae; phylum Streptophyta; class Pinopsida; order Cupressales; family Cupressaceae; genus Sequoia; species Sequoia sempervirens. The sequence continues at coordinate 11,624 of VDFB02275464.1, forward strand.
TGTTCTGATATGTTTCTAGTTGCCTTAGCACCTCCAACAACACCATCCTATTTGTCGGGTAGACAGGCAGCCTATAAGGATTTCCGTAAAATCCTTGGATTCTGATGTAGGTGAACTTTGGATATTGAATAAACCAGAATCCATACCGGCTTATCAAGCTTTTGGCTTCATGCGAGAGTCTCTGGTGCGTTCCGCCCTGAAGAAGCCGGGTGATATACATCAAAAATGCATCGTGAGCTCTCCGGAAATGGGACTTTTCTTTCAGCTGCAGCTGTGGATAGCAGTCGTAGACTTTGAATTTCCCCTCGCCATTGCCGACCACTCCTTTGCATGTCAAGCCAGGATATTTATAATATCTTGCCAATGAATAAACAACGTATGAGCTCATGTGGAAAACTTTGGTCTGTTCAAAGTTGACCAACTGTTCATGCAGGCTGTCACTGATCATCCTGGACCAATTAAACATTTTGACTCCAGTGATTATCTCGTCAATAAAATAATACATCCATTCTTCGAAAGGGGCACCGTGAGCACTGCCTACCATTCTGTTAAGTAGCAGAACGATATCACCATATTCTTCTTTGAAGTGGGTTCTGATCAACCTTTTAGGCATCTTGCTGGCAGTAGGCTTTGGTTTTAGCAACCAATTTTTGTTTATATTCGATGCACATAGATCCTTCTGACTTTGATAGAGTTTGAATGTGTCTTGTTTGTTGCGGTAGGATGTACGGTTGTATACTGGAATGCCAAAAGTCTCCTGGATTGCCGGCTCGGACAAGTAAGCAAGGACTCTCCCGTCAGTAGCTTCAATCTGTCGGTCTTGTGCGTTGTAATGAAGTGCACACTCTACCATTAACTCAGGACATTCTTTTGCTGGTGGAAATCCAGCTGCATGGACGATTCTGTTTCGCATCATCCTCATGGCAATTGGCGTTGGCAGACGTTCGTCAGTTCCATACATTCTCTTTCGGAAATCTTCAAGATCAACGTGGCCAAGGTCCGTGTCAAGAACGTGCTCCCACTTGGACTTAATCTTTGATTGAGTTTGGACACCTTTACTTGCAAATTTCATCTTGGCAGCCTCGAAAAATAGATCTGCAAGAGAAGGAAGAAAGGAAAATCAGAATTAAAATCAATTTGAAAGAACATTCCAGCTGGTAATCAACTTAGACTTCACGAAAAATAACAATCTGGAATGAAAATAAATGGTGGAGCTTCATGTTAACATGAAATGGACAAGAAAAAATCTGCCTTGTGACTTCGTGAAGATGTGATTGCGACTGCAATGCAAGCTGATAACAGAATATTTCTTTCACTTTGCTGCAAAAATCTTTCAGCCTTTTGCCTTAAACACTTTTCTCTCACCACCTTTCTTCTCAAAATTGAGTGATTGCAAAAATGAAAAATGAAATCACTTATAGAAGTGAGAAGGTCGATCATTTTAGCATATTTGCAAAGTTTCCCTTGAATCAAGTTCGAACTCATTCTTTCATTTTGTTTCTGAATGGCAAGTTCTATCCTTAACAACTTCGTCCGGGAAAGTTTCTAATTTCATTCACAGTCCAACAAGACTCTTTTTCTCACTTTCCAATTTCGAAATTTTCATGACTTATCTCCTTTTTGGTGTTGGAAATAAAATATTAAAATAATTAAAAATAATTATTTTATGTGTCCATTCCAACCCGTTCGATTTTATGGCTAATTACTTTTGATTTTTTCGAAAATTTCTTGCCATATCCAATTTATTTGTCCATGATTTTTTGATCGTTTCTCAAAAATATTTGGCCATGTCCAATTTTATTTGGCCAAAAAATGTTTCTTGTCCGACATTTTCTAGTCACGTCCAACTTTTTCTTAGCCATGTCCAAAGATTTTTTAGCCATGACTTGTCTCTTTTCCAAAATTCTTTCGCCATGTCCGATTTTATTCATCCAAATTCTCTTGATTTTTCACAAATTTTCCTTGATAAATCCAATTTTATTTCGTCCATTTGCTCAATTTTTCTAGCCATGGCGAAGATTTTTCTTCATATTTCCTTGGGCGAATCTTTAAGTGCCATGTATATTTTAGCTTTTCAAAGGCTTGGACTTAGGCGAATTTCAATTTTTATACTCTTGATACATGGCGGACTTCAGCCTTTTCTTTGCCATTCGTGCCTTAGCCATTTTTTCTTCTTTCTCCTTCATCCTGAAGGGACTTCTGCCTTGCAGCCACTACCTCTCTCTATTAGCTTGACCTTGTTGGTTCTTTTGGCCATTTTAACCTTGATGCATGGAGTTTCTATTCTTCCCATTTGACCCTTTGTTTCTAAGTGTTTCCTTTCTCTTCCCCATATGGACTCACTTGCCTTTTAACAATTTTATCTTTAATACTTCTGTCCATGCCTTTTAGTCATTTTAGTCTCATTCCTATTTCTAGTTGACTTCTGGCTCTTTCTCTAATTTCACCTTTTATGCTCTTAGTGACTTTGGGGTTGGGAGTTTGCTTGTTACATAGAAGGATTCCTGATAACATCTCTACACTTCCCATTTGGAATTTGGGCGTGATCTCCTTGTTTCCTTGGCCAAATTTGGACCCTTTGTATAGGATGACTTATTAGTTTTGTCAGCTTTTAAGACTAGATGGACTTCATGCCTTCCTTTACAACTTGAAACTACCTAGGGCGGACTTCATGCCTTCCTTAGCCATTGCTCAATATTCTAGGCGGACTTCCTCATATTCTTCGCCATTGGGCTTGGTTGGAGGGCGGACTTCCATGTTTTTGTTGCCATTTACAAGGGCGGACTTGCATGTATGTTTGGCCATTGCCTATATTTTCCAAGGCGGACTTCATTACATCTGTTGCCATTTCACTCTTGGCTGGGGCGGACTTTGTGACATGGATGGACATGTATAGGGCGGACTTTGGCCTTCTCCAAGCCATCCACCTTTTGCCTTAGACATTCTTTCTGTTTCCCAGGGCGGACTTCATGCTGTGACAGTCCATGGCCACTTTAACTTAGACATTTCCAAGGGCGGACTTGACAGACTTCATTGCCATTGCCCAGATTTTCATGCCATTGATCAGATTTTTAGGCCATTGATCAGATTTTTAGGCCATTGACCTGTTGGCTGAAGCTTCTTACCATTCATTTCCTCTGTACTTAAGCGAATTTACCAGTTTTCTCCATGACTGTGCTCAGATTTTCCATGAATTTCCAGATTTCTTCACAATTTTCCAGATTTCTCCATGAATTTCGTGAACTTCTTGCAGATTTCTTCATGAATGTTCAGATTTTTTTGACGAATTTCAGTGCCATTACCAAATTTCTCTGTGATTTTCCAGAATTTTCACCATTTTTGAACGAATTTTCCAGATTTTTGAACCTTTTTTGTGATTTTTCCAGATTTTTTGACCAAAATTTCAAAAAACTTTGAATCGATTTTCTGAGAGTTTCGTTGCTCGTTTCGAACTTCTGAGTGCGTTTTTGAAACTCGTGGTCCTTCTAAAAATGGAAACTTTCTAAAAATAGAAATTTTCCAAAAATAGCAACTTTCCAAAAAAAGACCCTAAAAAATAGGGATCCTAGAATTGCCCAAAAGTGCCAAAAAAGGTCCAAAAAAATAGGGGGCCTGGGGTGAGAAACCCTAAAAACTTGGAGTGTTTTAATTCCATCTAAACGAGAATAGACCTCGCCTCCTGTGCCTTACACAATTTATGACGCTTTATACTTTGATCCACTTAAAATCTTTACCACTTAATTCTCAAGAATCACTAAAAATTAAAACTAAAACTTCAAACAAAGACAAGACAAAAAATCTAGCCAAGCAGCTAAAACCCTTAAAGGAATCTATTTAAGTGAACTCCCATTTGCATAACAGGTGTGATAGGTCACAACACCTCCAAACCCTAAATTCTTAAGTCTTTTATTATCAAATTACTCACCACTAAGCTTTGTATTCTTTAATTCATATACAGTATTAAGTCTCTGTGAATGAGCATGTCTGTTAAGGAAGAATTATGCCACAGCTTTGTTTCAGGCATTTAAGGATGAGGAATCAAGGAGGATAGCCTGCTCTGGCACACGCTAATCCTCCCTATTCTGCCCTATGATTAAAGGCCTAAGGCTCATGTCTGTGCATATGATTTTGTTTGTAATGTTCCTGGCATCTAATATTGTCTAGATGCATGCATGAGGAAATGTGAGATAGGCCTGCTGCCTCAAATAGGTAACTCCTCCGCTTAGGTCTTAGGGTGGAGGCTACTTGCTCATGCCTCCATCAGCTTAGGGCATAAGGATTTTTTGTTTTAAATGTTCCTATATCAAATATCATGACTTTTGTCTCTTTCTATCCATTATAAAACATAATCAGCTTAATGTTTTATAGTTTTGTATTTTATATTGATTTTATCATCTCTTGCATTTCATAGTTAAATCTGTTTTATATTCTCCCATTAATAATATTGCATTTGATAATTTAATTATAATATTACCTTGTGAGAATTATATTAAATTATTTATATTTTATATCTGATATTATTTATAGTTTGTAATGATATTCTAGGTTATCTTTATTTCATTATTTTATTCCGGATATTGAGTTATATAATTTATTTATTTCATATTATTACAATGGTTATAATATCTAATATTTATATTTTGGGGATCATGATATTTATAATATAATAATTGTAATTACAATATTGTCTTTGACAATTGTAATTATAATGGTATCAAATCATTAATATTTTTAAATGTCTTTGTTACCTTAGTGTCCAATTTCGGGGACATGACAATGCCTAGGCGTCTCCGAGATGCTCGAGGGACGACTAGGAGTCCCTGAGACGTCTCAGAGATGTCCAAGCTGCCCTAAAGACTTTGGAGTCCCAAGTCCCTGGCCTCCCAAGTGTAGGGATGACAAGGACGCTTTGCCATCTCTGTCCTGAACTCCTGAATGCTAGATGGCTGATTTTGGGGTCTCAGCTTCCCATGGAATGACTCCATTGAAAATTCTATCTGTGGTTTACTTTGCTCTTGTACCTTTGGTTCCTCTTCTTTTATTTGTCAGAACTTAGGCTAGAAGGGTCTGGAAGTTGAACCAATCATGGTTTTTTTGTTTGTAGAGGCACTACCTTCACTTGGAGGCATAGAAGCAGAAATCGTGAAAAAATTGCGAAAATCATGATTTTTTAAAAATTTGGAAGCTTGCCAATTTTTTCCTTGATAAAATCGCGAGTTTTCCTGGTGCGTTGACCGCCAAAAAAATCATTGGAAATTGACAAAGAATTACCATTTAAACAGAAAAAAATCAGCAAAAAATCGTCCAAAAAACCACGGGAAAAAGATCCCAAAATCGTGATTTTTGGCTATAAGTTTCGGCCCTTCCTCTACAAATTATGCGATATTGCAGGCTTTTAGGGTTGTGGATGAATTTTTCTGAAGGTGTTGAATGATTTGCGGGCATATTTTATCTACTCTCGGGTCGCGAGATTTACTGGTTGGGAAAACATACAAGTAGGAGTCGACCTTTTTTTGCCCAGTTTATTACCGATAAAAAATGATAAGGTCAACCTTTTTTTGCCCAGCTTCTATCAAGATTGTGTTTGTAATACATGTGGGTCTGTGTAGTGAATTGTATTAGTTTGATGAATCTGTATGCTTATGCTTATGTACTGTTTTGATGAATTTCATATTTATAATTATATACGCAATAAGTATTAATGATTTTTACTTGCTCCTAATTGGAAGATTTCTGATTATTTTTCCCTTGGTTAAATGTTGTTATTCCTACATATACTTCTCTGTGAATCGTTGACACTTATTCTCGGATACCATTCAATTGTAAGTAGAGTATGGCTCTGGTGTAGGATCCAATTGTAAATACGAAATATCATACATTTTTTTAGCTTTCTTAAGCTATAATAGGATCTTGCCCATACTGATTTAAATGTTATGAGTCTTTTGACAAAAATATAAAAAACAAAAAATATTACTCGCTGTAGTATTTCTGAGTTTGTTATTTTGTATGTTTTTAGTTTGGGTCTTACAGAAAGCCCATTCACATGCCGTCCAAGATGGCATGCAAAAACCTACTGCATTGACATCAAAAACATTAAATGTGACCTTTAATTCGCCACCCATTTTGAACTGAAAGTAATATGAACAAAATAAGACACAAACAAGTTGTAGAGGGAGAAGATGCATCACAGTGAGAAAAGTTTTCAGAGTTGCATAAAAAATGGTAAGGAGGGAAATGTGTAGTTATAGATTTAGTGCTCAAGATTGAGTTGGAGTGCTCCTGTGGGTGGAGTGTGTAAGTACTTGATTCCCTTTCACATCCCTGACAAAACCATAATGAAGTGATAAGGGAACTTGGAAATGAAAAACTTTCAAGTCATCCCTGCTCTGGGTATGGTAAGGTCTTGAAGGCTTGACCAAGTCGAGGGCAAGGTATGTTGAAGGTTGTCTGGCCTGAAAACACCATTAGTCATGAGAAGTTCTATAGATTTGTTGCCCTCATGATACAAACATAAGCCCTTTGACATAACATAACTTCTTTTATCTAAAATCTAAATATTTTATCTTACTTTTTACTTCCTGAATAACTGACAACATTTTACCAAGAGTTACACTCATGATTAAGTCAATGCTAAGTTAATTGGATGTTTCATTGATGAAGAAAGATGCTCAGAATTGATTGAAGCTGACGGCACTTATTGTGTGTGCATTATCATGTACAAATATCACAAATAGGCATGTTGGCAAGCGAAAGAAGAACATCTGAAAATAAAGATTAGATTGATTCTGTAGTCAACCAAGATTTGCGAGACCACATTTTGTGCAAATTTTCTCTTGCAATCCACCTCACACATTTCCTATGAGCTTTCCTCACTTTGTCAACTTCACTTTTACAAAATTCTGTAACATATTTATTGAAGTTCCAAGATTCTTCTTACAGCTGTTGCTAACTTTTTGCTTCCTATAATGGTAAAGTTCAAACTTTCTTGTGCCTTTTGATGGCAAACTAGATTGAATTAAAATGTTTTTGCAGATTTGATCATAATGCCACATCAAAAGGACTTATTATATCTTGCTCATATCCATTGAAGCCAGTCTCTGAGTTAGCAAGGCAAAGAGAGGAGCCAGGCTCAAGCTTGGCAAAATAATTGAGTAGGGTTCAATAACTAACACCTTGATGCAAACTCTGTAAATTAACTTGTGATGATGCACATTATTTGCTATGCTTGTTCCCATACTCAACCCAAAAATGCATGCCATTGTATAGGTTTGCATTTTGTTGATTTTGAAAAATTGCTTGAACCTCACATAGGTGTGTGCCTATGTAAGGAGTAGCACTTATGTTTTGAAAAATTCTGCAAGTCTTTGATCAGTCACATACTCATACATTGGGCAACATTTTCACTTTTTGATCTTTATTCATGCCTTCAAAGTTCAAACTTTCTTGTGGCCTTTGATGGCAAAGTAGGCTGAATTAAAATGTTTTTTGCAGATTTGATCATAATGTCACGTTAAAAAGACTTTGCGTGGACACATTGTACTTCAGTTTCGAGTACAACGAAGGTTAAATGCAACTGGTGTTTAAATGATATCATTGGGGGCATTTATCTCTTCAAATGGCACTTGGCAAAGGAGCCAGGAAATAACAACACTCCTTGTCTAGCATGCCTTGCAAATGTCACATATTAGGCAAGAAAGACTCTTAATGCAATTCTTGAGATCAAGGCAAAAAGGGCAAGAACTAGGGTTGAAATAGGTTCTAATTCTGCAAATGCTAGAGGGAATCAAGGTCGGGATGATGGTGCAAATGAGTTTTTGAGGGAATCAGGGTCAACACCTTCGACAACACGTGGCCCAAACACAGGTGGAGGAAACATTAATGCTTTCTTTGCACCTCGTACTACACTAGGATCACAGACCACTTTGGAGAGTACAGGATGGAGGAAGAATGCCCATGAACAAGCAAAGAAGGTGATTGTAAACTTTTGGTACTACTCTAGCTTGCCATTTCATGTTGCTAGATCACCATATTGGCAAGGTAAGAAGGATGCTATTGCAGTTGCGGGTCCTGGGTTCAAAGCCCCATCTTACAAGACATTGAGGGTTGGTATGCTCAATGATGCAGTATAGGATGTTAAAGATGTTCTTAAGGAGCATCAACTAGAGTGGGCAAAGACTGGTTGCACCATAATGTCAGATGGATGGACAAACAGAAGGAATCGAACCCTCATCAGCTTCCTTGTCTCTTGTGGAATTGACACTATATTTCTGAAATTTGAGGATGCATCAGATATAATAAAATCTGCAGCTGCATTGTTCGATATGTTTGATTTAGTGGTCAAAGAAGTAGGGCCACAAAATGTGGTTCAATTTATTATAGACAATGCTGTAGCTTGTGTAGCTACTGGGAGACTCTTGACAGACAAATACACCTCTATATTTTTTACCCCATGTGCAGCACATTGCCTTGATCTAACCCTTGAGGATATTGGAAAACTTGAATGGGTTAAGGAGGTATTGCAAAAGGGCCACAGTGTTACAAAATTCATTTATAATCACATGAGGGTTTTGTGCATGATGCATACTTTCACAGAGGGCAAGGAGCTAGTTTGACCAGGGGTGGCAAGATTCGCAACACACTTCCTTGCACTATAGACTCTTTGCCTACAAAAAATGAATTTGAAATGAATGTTTGTTTCAAATGAGTGGATGGAGTTTGGCTTCACAAATCTAGTAGATGGCATAACGGTGGCAGAGTATACGTACTCTTCTAGTTTTTGGGATGTAGTTGAACAAGTTGTAGAATTTTCAGAGCCTCTAGTAAAAGTCTTGAGACTAGTGGATGGGGATAAATCCCCCATGGGATATTTGTATGAGGCCATGGATAGGGCCAAGGAGGTGATGAGGGGTAGGATGCAAAATGATAGGGATAGGTATATGCCATTATGGGACATAATTGATAGAAGATGGGATCGATAGATGCATTCTCCTCTCCATGCTACAGGATACTATCTTAATCCAAGTTTGTTCTATGACTCTTCATTTAGACATGATGATGGTGAGGTTCATAGAGCTTGTTCATATGCATGGAAAAATGTTTGCTACTATAGAACAATTACAGGAAGCTATGGGAGACTTAGCAATGTACAAGCAAGCAAGGGGTTTTCTCTCATCTAAGGCTATCATGGAAGGAAGGAAGACCTTGCTACTAGGTAGTCTCTATAAACCTGCGTGAAAGTCTCTATTTTGTGGACATGATCATTAAGTGTTAAACATGATATCATCTCCATGTAATGTGTTTTTGCAACACAATGGTGGGAGTATTTTGGTCATGATACCAAACACCTTAGATGGATGGCGAGAGGCATTTTGAGCCAGCCATACAGTTCATCCGCTTGTGAGTGTACTTGGAGTGTTTTTAAACATATACACTCCAACAAACACAACTGGCTAATACAAAAACGAATGAACGACTTGGTGTTTGTTCACCACAACCTTCACTTGAAGCTAAAGAAAGCTCAAGGTTAGACTTTCAATCTATTTGCAGTTAGTTGAAATTGTATTCATTATCTTTTTCACTTGTAAGGCTAAGACTAATTTCTACATGGACAAAAACAGGTATTGTTGAGGATGACGAGTCAATTGACCTTGATGAAATTGATCCAGAGTCTGATTGGATTGCTGCTGATGATGAATTTCCTGAGCCTGAGGATATCGAGATACTATAGGAGGCTCAAGTGCCTAGTCACGTGTATGAACATTTAATTAGAAGACTGGAGTAGGAGCTTCATCATTAGGACCTGCTGCCCTCTAGCGTAGTTGTCATTGGCTACATTTGATTTTTCTAACTTTGTACTTAGTTTAGAGGTTGACTTTGTACAAAGTTACAAACTATAGTGTAATTGACATTTTGTCATATGTCATCATCTACTTCATATATATTTTGTGCAATGCATTGATGCAATGTAATCAGCGATATGAATATAAACAAAAAAGATCTATTTTCTACAATTCATGGGTTAAAATCTCTTTTTTATTTGCTCTCTATATCTCTATGCTATGGAAATGACCTTAAGTTTTTAAAAAAGTAGGTTTTGTCTCTATTTCTACAATTTTTTATGTTTTTTTTCAAATCCCGTTTTTTCAAAAAATCTTGAACTTTTGGTTTGTCAATTTTTTCCCCAAACAATTTTTGCTACTATGCTTGGAGCAATTGAATTAGTCTTAGGACCTCAGGATTTTGCATTGTCTAAAGAGTTTGTGCCATAAGGTTCCTCATTTATTGCTGGCCATAGCTCATATTATTAATAGTATTATATTGGATTTTTACTTTTCATTTCTTTGAACCCTCTAACCTCATCCCTCATTTTGACTTCTTCTATTTGTATTTTTTTTGCCTTGATTTTGTAGCTTCCTTCTTTCTCTTTTATAGACTCTAATGTCTCTTTTTAGGCTGCATTAAAAATGTTACTTTAACCCTGCATGTTCTTGAATTAGTAACTTTGATACCATGTAATCTCATTTTTTTAATATTTTGAGAACCTTGCAATTTTTGAGGTTCCAATCAATGCAACGGTCAAAAAATTCTGGAATATAACAGTTAGTGGAACATTTACCCTACATAATTACAATAGCAAGCTGGTTATTTTAATTTATCATTTAACATAGAAATCTGCTCATTGTGAAATGCTTGAATTTAACTGATGTAAATAGTAATGTATCAAATTTGTTACTAACAAATTACCATTGAACATTGAAAATATTATTAGAGACAATATCTAGAATCAAACAACAATGCTATATTTGATAAAAATGCAAAAACTCATATGTTGATACAATTTGTTGTATAAATACTTATCAAAATGGAAGGGCACTATAGCAGTATTGTAATGGCACAATAGTTGTTGGTATTGAATAGTATTGTAGTAGCATTGTAGCAAAATAGAAATTGGAAACAAGCTACAATAGTTGAACATAGGTATTCAAAATGTGAAAGAGTTTGATTTCATTAAAACTGGATGAATTCCTTTTGAGTCACTGTCTCTCTTTATAGACTCCTTTCTAGTGTCAATTTTGAATTCCTTTTCCTTGCAAAGTGCTCACTTGCCTTTTCCTCCAAAGTATGCACTTAAAACATTTTGTAAAACATTACAAAATGCTTATTATGCCCCATTTAGATGGCCCATTTTATCTAATAATAATAATACTTAAGTTGTCCTTCTATGTGTTTTCCAAATAATATTACTGGGACTAGCAAATGAATTATTATTAAATTATCTCTCTAACTTTATCTCTTAGCTGACAGGAAATTAAAAGAAAGGATAAAGTAAAATCAAAGTGATATGAAGTTAACTTTTTTTTTGAAACAAAGAGTAAATGAAGAGGATAATGTACAGGTTACAAAGGTGTGGCTGTGTAATGGGGGGCATGGGGACCCTCTGAGGATTGAATAGTTGAAGAAATGGAATATTGTTATTCTTTTTATTCATTTTCTTCTTCATTTTTTGTTTTTCCTACTTCCCAAGAAATAGCAATGAGGATTCAAACTGCATGAACTTGTTCGATAAGAAAATTTACAGGCTGGCTCTGATTTAAAAACTAGGTATTTTTGTAAAATGGCATAAGGATACCATACCATTCCTGGGACCATTGAATGATGTTTCCATGTCTCCTAGCTATCCTTGGATGCCTCTTGTAGAGAGGAACATCACCAAATGTTCCTTGCATTGGGATTGTCTTGAGGATGGCCCCTGTAAGGTGGCATCAAAATGATGATAAGGGGATCATTTCATCCTTATACCCACCATTCAATGGCGTCCTTGATCGAGTTTCATTTGAGTAACATTGAGGATGCATCTCCATGGAGTGCTATCAAATTCCTCACAAGACCAGTCAAACATTTGGCACAAAGACTCAGTAAGAAAGTTTGACAGAAGGCTTCTAGGTGTTACTCAAATAAACATTAAAGGGAGATGTTAGGAATCACTAATTTGTGTATGTCTTGCTAGTTTGTTATAGCTATTTTCAATCTATAATACATGTAGCTCCCAACAGTTATATAGGATGCTTATGCATGTCAATCTTCATTCCTATCAACAATGCCTCATCTTAATGTTTTCCTAATACTGAGTTTGATAGCCTTCCACTTTCAATTTTGATCTTTATTGCAGTCATTTTTTGTATTGAATTCTTCCTGAATTCACAGTCATATCATAGATAAAAATTACCTCAGACAGTGCAAGTTATAGTTGTCCTAGATAAACTGATGCTAAAATGGTATAGACCTAGTTGACTGTTTTATGGTTTTTCTTGATTTCCATAGGAATTTCTTGTTTACTTTCTTACTCTCTAGTCTCAAGTGCTTGATCTCAGAATTTAAAAGCAAAATTGCACCTTTTCCTCACAACAGCTTTCCAAGACTTAACTAGTTCTTTGACCATTTTTTGGGTACTTTAAATCCCTCATTTTCAAGAATTACCTCGTTGTACCTGCAATTAGTTTTCATACAAAATTTGTGTTAGATTAGAGACAAAGCAAACTTCTTTTAGCTATTCATCCAATTTTTTTCACTTTCTTTTTTGAATGATGAATCCATGACTGTCATTCTCAAAAGTGAATTTTTTTCTTTTCAAAGCACTCATCTATGCCATTTTGCATTGGGATAAAACCTTGTCCCCTTCAAAATCTCATTCTCTAGATACCTAATTGTTTAAATGAGGCATTCTTTAGGTAGTTGTGTAGACATGGAAGCCAATTAACTGTTACCAATATGTTTTCTCATATTCACAATTATATTTGTGAATTCCATTTGTTCATTTGTGTTGTGATTCTCGATACAATGGTGTTTTATTCTAATCAAGTCACATCACATTTTGATCCATTTCTAATGCATTGCAAGTGCATTTGTAAAATTTCTAATACAATCCATTACAAATTTTAGAAAAGAAGTGAATATCTTCATTATTTTCATTTTTTTAATATGATTTTCTTTTGAGTTCTTAATTATAGTTTTGTTCCAAATGGTTGTGTAATGTCCCCATTTTCAGTGTCCTTATTTGGGCTAGTTTGGTTTTGACTCACTATTTTTAGTAAAGTACTATATTTAGTAACTGGTCCTAGCAGCAATGTAGTGCAGGGTTTCCTGTTTGGGCAGTGAGTGGCAGTTGCTGGGTGAGATTTAATGTTTGTGCCAGTTTGATGATTTTGAGTATTTACTATTTTTAGTAGTTGCTATAAATAGTAAGTCTATTTTTGGTAACTAGCACTGGCCTAAGCTACTTCAACAGTGTCTATTTCCAGTTTGGGCCTTGGCATGCCCAAGGTTTGATTTAATTGTAATTTTTATTTCACTTAAGTTATTTTATTAAAGTCATTTTAACTTAAGTGAAGGAGTCAGGGGATCATGTAAAAAGCACCTTGGAAACTAATGTGATAACTTAATGTTGTTTCAAAAAACAACAAAAGCAAAATAGTTTCCTTATGGATTTGGACGCCCAAGGGAGGTATAAGGTGTTTTTTAAATAATTAAAAAATAAAATGCTCATGAAGGGGGTCGTTGGCTTTTGGAGGGAAAGAGGATTTGAAAATGTTTTCCCTAATTTCCTCTTGACTCTTTAAAACTCCTTTTTGGGCCTCATTTGCATATCTTTGAGTTGACAACATAACATGATGTTGTTGGATTATTTCTAGAATATTGCTGTTGCGTGTTGAGAATGAAAACCCGCATCATTCGGAGCTGGTTTTGATGGTGAGAGATCCACCCTAGCTGGGTTTGGAGTGGTTCTAACTCAAGAATCACCTAGGGCTTCATGGTTTAATGGTTTATAGTATTTTTGGAGTGAAAAGATGAAAATCTTTGAGTATTTTTGAAGTGGGTTTTTGGTATTTGGTGTGTTGGACTTATGGTTCAGATTTGGGTTTGATTTCGTGGTATTTTGGAGCTGTTACAGTGGTCTGAAACCTTTCTTTTTGAAATCTGGAAACATTTCTTACCAGGGTCTGATATTGTAAAATAGTTCATAACTCCGTGCAAATTCAGGGTTTCATTCTGGGTTTCCCCAATGAATTTCCCACATCTTGGCGCCCTATTTCATTCATAAACTTGGATTTATTGAATTATCTCTGTTTTTTAAGGGCTGGTCACCCTACCTAGGGAGGCGTGCATGTTGGGAGACTTCTGGTTATTTTTGGACCTGCTGTTGTATAGGTCATTTCTGTGTTATTTGGATATTTCATGGAGCTGATTATGGGCTTTGAGATCCAAGGGGGTTGTTGGCCTTTCTTCTATATGGCGTATGATGCAAGTTTGAAGGTGTTTGCCGCTGTTTAAAGCTATTACCAGGTCTGAAAACTGTTGTTTATCAGGTCTGATACAAGTTGTTAAAAGTCTGATTTGAGTTGTTATCAAATGTTCTATTTATGAGATTGGTTTTCTTTTGAAATAGCAAAGTTCATTTCTAGTTTTTCCTTCTTTATGCTATATATGTTATGCATGCAATGAAACCTAGGATTGCGGTTAGTTTCAGGTCCGAGGGAGTTAGGTTAAGCGGTTGACCCAAAATTTTGGGAGAGTGGAGTTAGAGTTCGTTAGGTACAAATTACAAAAACATGTAAATATATATATACACATATACATGCAGCCTAGAAGCATGAATTCAGAATTAGGATTAGAATATCACATAACTGATAACATCATATAAACAACAAAACCACCATAAACTTGAATGTCATTTAAAACATGCATGATAAATATTCATTGTTCAAACTTCAAGTTCAATATTACAACACTTTTAAAGTTTTAATCATCAAATGGATTCTCTAAATCATTTAATCATCCATATCAATGTCAACATTGACATTAGATGAAGTAGGAAGACTAGATGAATCACAAGTAGTGCCAATGGCACCATCACTAGCACTAGTATTGTGCCCATGCTCCTGTTGGATATTCGACTCCTCATATGCAATATGGTGGGAATTGCAAGCATCCAAGTCAGTATCCTCTGGCACTATATCCCACAACTTCGTCTCCCCTTCCTTGTAGTCAGGTTGTTTGTATGAAAGGAGACGCAAGTTGGAATGCACATATATTAAGTTCTCCGCTTTTTTTGAGAGAAATTTATTTAAGCTTTCTTGGTGGATGAAGAATATGTGCTCCAATTCCTCTTAGATGGGGATGAACTAGCAACCTATGAAGACAAAGTAAACAATTAAACAATTATAAATGAAATTATGAAACTTTTAAAACTAAAATATGAAAATTTATTAAGGTATGTAATGTCCCCATTTTTAGCCCTACACTTTCCAGTGATTGATAGCCTATCCTCGGTGTGTTGTTGGCTAGTCAGAGGCAAAATTAGGGTTTTCGACTGCTTGATGGTCTCTTTTGAAGATTCTGGGGTTTGCATGTTGGAGTTTGGTTGTTTGGATTCTAGATTCCTTCTAGGTTTTTAGAGAGCTTTGGTGCTGTTATGCTGCTTGTGTGAGAGTTTGGGATTTTGGTTTCGCGGATTCTTCACAGGTTTTGAGAGGATTTAGCAATGGCATCGCATGCATGTTGATCGAACAACTTTTTTGAATTTACTATTTTTTAGTAAATTCTATTTTTAGCGACAATCCGGTTGGCATCAGTTCAATAGGCTTTCCTCTTTAAGCTGATTCAGTTGATATTTTGATTTTTGGCCTTGGAGTGCATTTTTTCTAAAGAGATAAGTTAGTTGATTTAAAAATGTTATATTTTAATGTTATATTTTAAGTGTTGACCCTTGTCCTAGTTGCATCACTTAGAGTTATTTAAAAGGGGAACTTCAAAGGGTGGATACCTCATAGGAGAGTATTAATATTTCTAAAGGTCTAAAATCATGCTTGAAAAAAGGACGCCAACTTTGATGAGGAAATTATTTTAAAATAAAGTCAAAATTGCCTTGAAGAAAGGGACGCCATTCTTTGGTGGGAAATTAGGTTATTTCAAAATGGAAATTAGGCGCCCTTTTCTAGAAGTTTCTGGAGATTCCTTGCTGAGTCTATAAAAGGAGGCCTTCTCTCTTCAGTTGGACATCTTATGTCTTCAGTAATGTTATGCTGTCGGAATGGTAATAGGGTTGCTTCGAGGAATGCATGCCTCCTAGCATGGGCTCGACTTCTTGCTTGAAAGATAGCAACAAGTAGAGAGTTAGTTTGTAATCGAGTGGATTTGTAGTGAGATTTTGCATTGTAGTAGTTATTGTGCATTTGTAGTTCAGTTTCTAGCATGTTAATGAAGTTCTGGAGTTGCTGATTTCAGTATAGCTGCATGTTGTTTTTACTCATAAGTCAAAAAATAAAAATATATTCATTTTGGGTATTGGCTAAAACCATTTCTATGCCTTAGGCGCCCCATTGTGCAAAGTTTGGTGATTTTTAATGAAGAATCTAATTTTATCTTGTTGGTAGAACATTTCTGGAGGCCGTACCATTCTGTTTTGCCTGGAAAATGTTTAGAAAATAAATTTACAAGGATTTAGAGTCATTTCTTGATTAGAATCTGGTTGCCATCTTCATAGTGTTCATTTGCATCAGATTTCATGTCATTTGGACAAGTCTAGAGAGAGTTATGAGCATTTTAGTGAGTTACAGTGTTGCTGGTTATGCATTTTCAGTCTATGTTCAGTCATATCAGATTGTTAGAGTTTGCTTTAGGAATTGGGTTTGAGTCCTGGAGTCATATTGAGTATTGGAGAAACATTAAACTTCATCGCAGCATTGATATATCACTAATTCAGTGTTCTTGGCAGGCAACTCTTCTTATTGTAAGGCTGTTACAGTAGTACTGTTCAGCCCTTTCTATTTCTTGCTAAGTTACATTGTATTCCCACGACTGTGGAAGAGACTAGCCCTAGCTCAGTCTTTATTGTATTGCATTGGATCCTCATCATCATATGATAGCGCCTTGCTCGCCTCGAGCTTGGAGTGCACATGCTTGATGATTGAGTTACTTTCAGCACTGCATTGTCATCAATAGAATCTCCACCATATGATAGCACCATTCCCACCTTGGGTTTGGAGTGCACATGCTTGGTGTTGAGTTAACTTTTTAGCATTGCATTATCTCTTTCAGTACCTCCGCCATATGGTAGCTCCTTGCCCACCTTGGGTTTGGAAGCACATTCTTGGCGTTGAGTTCTTTCAGCATTGTTTACTTCTAGTATTGCATGTACAAGATCCTCTGACCATATGCTCGCCTCCCCTAGGCACATTCTTGGTTAGAGTTACCTTCCGCATCATTTTGGTTTTGGAGCTAACCTTAACGGGTGACTATGTGCCTGAGCTGAATTATTCATTAAAGAATTGGAAAAAAATTGGTCCGGTTCTTCGATTACTTGTGATAAAATTTTGATTACAAGGGGCTGCAAATTTTGGAAGTATTGTCCATGGAAGTACCACCAAGAATGAGCATCCTTTAAGAACCTATCACGGGAGGCATCAACATCTAGATGATTTGAGTGCACAAAATCAGTGAACTCATACGTGACTACACTCCGCAAATCTCGATCAGGGAAGAGTCTCACAAATGCTGCCTTGTACCCTTTAGCCACTTCTAAATCTCTATATGGAGGAAGCCTTCCTGGCATTGAAAGAATCTGACTACTGTAGTATTTTGGAGTCAATGCAAAGGCAAGAAGGTGTAATGGAGTTGTCATTTTGTTCCATCTTTCTTCAACAATTGTTTGCACTTGTTTGAAGAAAGTCTCTTCAGGGTCTTGCTCTCTTGCATTTATGGTGTACTTGATCTTCTCAAGCATTGAGTCTATACCATCATATATTTGTCCAATGCATGGCTTGTCCATGTTAGTATAGCGAATCATACTCAAAATGGGCTCGGTGAAGCTAAGGAGATACTCCACACGATCCCACCATGAGTCATCTAATATCATGCTCTTAATTCTTGTTGCTCTTTCAGTGCTGCTTTGCCTCCATATAGACCAATTGGTGCTAATCACCATGCTAGAAAGTGCTTGCCTAACTTTCACAAGTCGTCTCAAGACGATCGTATTAGAGGCGAAGTGGGTCTCTGCAACCTATTGCAAATTAAAAAAATAGTTAAAATTTAAAAATAAACTTTAAAGAAGAATTTAAATTAGAATGCACAATCAAATTATGAAAATCAGAAAATGACAAATGTAAATATTACTTCACTTACCTTCAATAGCTCCAATTTTGAAAATGATCTAAAGATCCCTTGAGACAAGTGGTGGTTGGTGACGAACATCTGAATGTCCTCATCCTCAGTATACAATTGTTTGATCCATGCAATTTTATTCCCAATCTTTTGCAGCATAAGATTGAGTGAATGGACCACACAAGGTGTCCAAAAGATATGTGAATATCTTTCCTCAACCAACAACCCTGCAGCTCTACAATTCTTCACGTTGTCCGTTACAACTTGAACAACGTTGCGGGCTCCCACTTGCTCAATGCCCGCAATAAGAATATTAGCAATAAATTGCCTATCTTTTACTTGCCCCTCACAATCCACGGCTTTCAAAAACATTGCCCCTTTAGGGGACACCACTATGACATTGATCAAAGGCCGATTTTTTGAGTCCTTCCAACCATCTGAAACAATGGACACACTATCTCCTAGAAGTCACCATATTGACCCGAATATCAGCGAAATTGAAATTACGTCGATTTCAAAAAAGCACAGAAATTCGTTCATATTCGCATAAATTCGTACAGTAAAAAATTTTGCATTAAGAAATCTCAAAATATTAACAAAAATTCGTTGAAATTCGTCGAGGGCACTGTAAAAACGTTTTTTAAGGTTTTTTTTTCCGCATTTTTTCCAGGAGATCTCTGTTTATCCCACATGGGCTGGTTTGCAGGGCTCCACAAAGTATTTGCGAGTGTCGGCGTGAGGCTCTAGGCGGACGCATTCCTTAATCCATCGGACATTCAAGCGGCTGGAGCTAGACCGTAAATGGACTCCGGCAAAGTCTTCAGGCACCGATGGGTTTGCAGGGCTGCTAACGCTGGCGGCTCCTCCAGGCGTTCGATTTATTATTATTTTTAATATTAACAAACATCATTTCGAATATGTTCTTTATATCATTTCTAATATGTTCTTTTATTATTTATTATTTTTAATATGTTCTTTATATGATTTCTTTTGTTATGTTTTTATAATTTTTTAATATTATTTATTTATGATATGTTTCATATATTTTAATATTATTTTTATTTATTTTCATTTGTTATTTAATTTTGTTTTTTTATTTATAATGTTAAAATTTAATATTTAAAAATAAATAAATAAACTTTTGTTATAATATATTTATTATTTATTTTGTTTTGTGTTTAGTTTTATTAATATGTAGCTTATATTAGTATATTAATATTATTTTTGGCCTTTAAGTTTATTATTTATATTTTTAAATCAAAATTATATAAAGTGAATTTAATCCGAATTTTTACTTTTCGAATTTTCCTTCTTGAATTTCATCGAAATTTCAATGTTGTTGAACTTCGAATTTGGTCCGAATCTGGTGACTTAGCTGTCTCAACCCATAAATCTCTTATAGGCTTCAATGCATCTTCAACCAACTCAACCTCCTTTTCCAATAAAGTGCTACGCACCTTCTCATAACCCGGGCCCTTGTACCCTTTTGAAGCTTCATTAACCGCTCTCAACATCTCTTTCCAATATGGAGAACGAACAACATTAAAAGATAATCCATTGGCATATATGCATCTTGCTACACATTGGTCGGCAAGGGCTCTACTCTCATTTTGAAATGCAACTTCCAAAGGTCCCTTTGCTCTCTTGTTTGTAAAAGGTTGTGCACTTTGAGCTTGAAGATTCAGAGTGGCCATAAATGGGTGGTCTTCTACCACAATATTGGGATTGGGATTAGATGGGGGCTGCATTCCCTTTGATTTTTTTTTGACAAAGGGTGATTTCCTTTTTGGGGTTCCCGTTGATCTGCTGCTTCTTGCTCCATAATGTATTTTGCAACTGTCTCAGGTGGAATAGGGGCATCTTCTTTTCCAGGGCAAGGTGAGATGCCTTTTCCACTTATGCCACACAAATTTGCTTTCACCCTATGGTATGAACTAGAATATGTAACTTCACACCCATTGCATTTCCAAACATAACCACCACCACTTGGAATCTGTCTTATCATTTCAACATACTTCCATAGAGGAGAATTTGCATTTGTTTTGAACTTTGGGTTTGGTTTAGCTACGGAGCCAGAGGTAGAACCCATTGACATTGTGATTCCTATGGCAATTTGTTTTGCAAACAACACATTCAAAATTTGAATGAAAACAAAATATAATAATTTTTGAAAACCTAGCTCTTTTGAATCTTGCACAATGCATACATTCATAGAAGAATAGGAAAAAAGAAAAGAAAAACAAAGTTTTTGGTTTGTAAAACAAAAAAAAAAATGAGAAAAACTTACCTCTTTGCAAAAATATTCTTCAACAATCTTTGTGGCAGCCAATGAACACTTGCAAATCTGTAGGAATGGCAATGCAATCGTTTGAAGAAGCTTCAATGATCAATCTTGAACTCCTTTTGTCAATCCAACAAGCAAAAATAAGAACTCGGCCTCTTGGAATGAAAATGCTTGTTTGCAAAACAAATGAATAAAAATGAGGCAGTTTAGGTGTTTAAAGTGCTTTAGAGGTCACTTTTAGGGTTCCCTTTGTTGATAATTAGGTGAAAGCTTGCACTATGAACTTAAATGGCGAATGCAAATCTGAAATATGTTGATTAACCTTAGCCTTAGTGTGAAGAAGAATGAGAGAGATAGAAAATCATAACACATTAAACATGATTTCATTGGAAACCAGAGGAAAAGCTCACCATCGAGAAAGGAACGTATATTACTGATAATCTTCAATATTACATGCAGCAATGGACTTCTCTTATCATTCCCTGTAAATCCAGTAGCACCCTGTTACCCTGCAAAACTGAATTCTTAATAACACTAGCTCAAGGCCCCAATTTATAGAGATTTGTGAGGATGAAAACCACCATGGTTTCACCAAAAAATAGGCAGAAATACCACCTAGAAAAACCCACGCCTCCCTCCTTGAAATGGTCAAAAAATACCAAAAATAGCCTCTTACAGATGCTCTTACAGCTGTCATAAGGCATCTTTCATGCATGGGCGCCTAGGGTCCAAAAATAGCATATTTTGTCATAGGAATCTATCATACTGCCATAGCATCTTATGACAACTGTCATGCATGTCATAGATGCTCTTACAACACCCTATTTTGACCCAAAAACCTTATTTTGGAAGATTCCAAGGTGGGACACCTAGCTATTTTGTCCTTTTCCAAAAGGACAAATGGTAACGGTAACATTGCATTTACATTGTCTCTTTCACCACTGTTGGTCAAACAGTTTCACCTCTTATGGGTAAATGTACAAAACACTTTAGGAGAATAATAAAATTAAAGGATTTACAAGGTTGATGACACCTAAATCCACAACACCCTTAGGCGTGGGTCAAAAGTATTGGAGAATTATTAAAAAAATGCAAAAAAAAGCTTTTTGGGCACCCAAACCCGTCGGTTCTCCTTGAGTTCGCCCGGGTTCGACCTGGGTTCGTCTCGGGTTCGCCTGGGTTCTTCATCGGTGAACCAAGCCTCAAAATCATGGACCCTGGTCGAACCCACAGAGGGACCCGGGCAGGACCGATACCCGGATCTGAACCAGGACAGACCCAACCCAAAACCGGGCAGCCTGGCAGAATGAAACATATGAAAGACATCTGAAAATAAGCAAACCAAACCATCAGCAAAAACTACAATCAGCAAACAGGGTTATATTTCAAAAAAAAAAAAACTAGGATGGACCATTACAGTCACAGTGGTATCAGAGCACAAATCTTCTTGCTAGCCAGTGGGTGATGCAATCTTATGAGCATTAGTGATAGAGAGAGAAGGTACCATGAGAGATCAAGGAGACGAGAAGAAGATTTGTGGGAACATTGGCCTTTTGAGAGTGAAGAACAACACCTTGAAACACACACAATTGAATCAAAAAATTCAGAAAACATGGGTGAAAGGGGTGAAGAAGCTGAAAGAGCTAATGGTGAGCAAGATCGTTTGATGCTACTCCTAGATGCAGTGGTTAGGGATATGTCCATTGCAAAGCAAGTAGGAAAGCATAAACTATTTCAATTTATGCTCCCTAGGGATATGTCCCCTACAAAATTTGATCTTGCCCCCAATAGGTGACATTTTGAGGATAGGTAGGAAATGTCCCCATCTTGTACTCGATTTAAAAATAAATTGTCAAACATTATGGGGATGGCCTAGGAATTTTCATATTGATTTAAAAGAAAGACACAAAACTAGGAAAAAAGGGGATTGGAGGCTCACAAGGACCCCCACACCCCTTTAAATAAACCCTAAACCTAAAAAGCCTAAAAACAACTGAAAAGAAAACAAAAAGTTTTTTTTTCACATTTTTCAATCTGTGAAGAAAAGAAAGAGAAAGAGCAGTAGTGATAAGACAAGAGAAATAGTGGAAAGAAGGAAAGAGAGCATCAAATCCACATCATTTGAGGTAAGTTTACCATCCCTTATTCATTTTCTCAAAATCTTTGACTTCTTTTTTAATATTTTTTTTTAAGTTCCAAACACTTAGGGAGGGCTTTTTGTTTTGTACTTGTAAATGTATTTAGAATTTTGTAGAAACCCTTGTTTCCCCCTGATTCTGAATCTGCTTGTTTTGTTCGTTTTTCTGAAGTTTTTGGTTTTTTTTTGTGATTTTTGCAGTTTTTACATACAAATAGAAAAATGCGATTTTTGCAAGAAATAGGAAATAAATTCTCTAAAAATAAATTAACTCTGTAAATTTCAAACCCTAATGCAAATACAGAAGCCAGATCGTTTATTAACCTTCTGAGACAGTTACAAAGATGATCCAATTACATGCAAATCAAAAGGCAATGATATTTAATGAAAACCTGGTACTTGCAGCTTGCTGATAACTTGCTTGAAAAGGTACGGCTGTGATGAAATCTCACTTCTCCCTCTATCTGATGATGCGCAATGATGTCTGGAACATAGGCGCCCAAACTAGCAATGGCAGACTGACCCAAAAGCAAGCGATTTTCTTCAAAGAGGAAATACGCCCTTATTAATGATGGTACGGCCTGTCAGCAGATGGTACGGCTGCAGCAGCATAAATAAAATGTACGGCTTCCCCAAGAGCCTCCAGATATCAATAGAAATAGGCGCCAAGATGAATATATGCCTACTGAATGAAACCCTGAACAAAACCTCTGAAGATGGATGATCTGTGATGCTCTGTAATTTCTCCTGAATGAAGAAATCTCTTATCTGGCAATAAATCAGGTGATATCTCACACCCTCTGAACTGCTTTCAATGGAGATGGCTCGTTCCCCAATGAGTTTGAGACTGAAACCCTAAGTTTCTGTGCTCAGACCAAACTTGATCAATTTTCAATAACTCAATATCACATAATGGCTCGATTTTCAATGCAAAGCATATATCTTCTTGAAAAGTGCGATTTCCACAATAATAGGGATTCATTAAAGAATTCGACTTTTCATTATTTAATTTCTCAATAGTCTCAGCTCAAATAATTAATCATAAATTTAATCGTCAAATGGCCCCTTCCAATGTTGGGCGACCCCTTTATCAAAATCACTTAAGTCGTAATATTAAATATTACAACTTTATATTATAATCTCCAATTAATTAATATTTAATTAATTCAATCAAATATTAATATCTCCCTCATTATTCATCCGATGCTCGAGCCGTCTGAAGCTGACGAACACTGAAGTGATTCTGAACATAATCCATCCATACTGCTAAAAATAGCAGGGGTCCCACGCTGACTGCCACTAACTGCTAAAAATAGCAACTTATGCAAGAAGTGTCCGAACGAGCCCGAACGAAAGCCAATTGATCAAGAACTGCCAACTGAAGCTGAGCCAAGCTCCAACATGACCCTCTATCCAGTCCTATGTCTGACCCTCTGAGGGTGCATGATGAAACTAATCACAGTGCTTTCTGAGAGATGTGTCAACCAAAGGGGACATGACAGTCCGCCCCTCACGAAATTGCTTGTCCTCAAGCAATCTCAATCTTAGGATCTTTGAGAATATCCTCGCTCCCGTAGCATCTCCAGCGGGGAAAATCTCTCTCATTTCACGGATATTCCACTGATAGTCCTCATGAAATTTGTCTCTCCACATGCTCAGCGGGATGGACTTCGGTACTAAGATCAACTTTCCCTCATCATCTAAGGAGGTAGAGGCTGAGAGAGCCCGGTACCACATGATGTCCCAGCCTTTTTGAGGCGTGATACATGAAAAACGTTGTGTACCCTACTCTCTGCTGGAAGCTCAAGCTCATACGCCACCTCTCCAACTCGACTCAGGATCCTGAAAGGACCATAATAACGTGGCTTAAGCTTCTCTAACCCACTCTTCCTAAGAGTGAACTGACGGTAGGGCTGCAGCATGAGGTAAACCATGTCACCCACCTCGAAATGCCTCTCCGTCCTCTTCTGATCTGCGTACTGCTTTTGCTGATTCTGTGCCTTGGCGATATTCTCCTTGAGAGCCTTCATAGTATCCTGACTCTCCTGCAACAAGTCTCCAGCACTCGGCACTCTACTGTCGCTCAGTAGCAAATCTAGAAAACTCGGCGCCTCATACCCATACCGCCATAAAAGGAGACATCTGAATAGTCATGTGGAATGTCGTATTATAGCAATACTCGCACAAATGAATCCACTTGACCCATGCCTTCTGCTGCCCTGCAATATAATTTCGGAGGTAACCTTCCACCCACTTATTTACTATCTCCGTTTGCCCATCAGTTTGCGGGTGGTAACTAGTGCTTTCGAATTGAGCTTCGGTCCCACAAAGTCGAACACCTCTTGCGAAGTGACTCAAGAACCGACTATCCACAGCGCTCACAATGCTCGAGGGCAATCCATGTAGTTTCAACACCTCACGAAGAAAGAATACCCTCGCTACGGTAGTACGTGTAGGTTATGGTGATGGGAAGAAGTGAGCATGCGCCGTGGCGTCCACAACTCGTATATGCAATCTGGCCTTGGGCTTTTAGGCGAAGCGATAATAAAGGAAATCCATCGAAGCCGGGCATTCCCACTTCTGGTAGAGTAGATGGCTGCAATAAACTTTTCTTAGGAGTCACGTGTTCTCCACGCGTTATGGCGACAAAGCGAGGGGCTCGCATACGTATTGAAGAACATCATGGTCTTTCGGGTGAATCTCTCAGAGTATCGCACGTAGGTTTAGGAAGTACGGGATATCTGCGTACGTCATAGAAAGGCCGCGCTGATGATGTTCTTCACCTCTGAACCTAGGATCAAGTAAATCCTGTTCTTGTAAATGATCAAGTCATTCACAAGTGTATACCTGGTATCAACCGTAGATCCCTCAACAATGCTGGAGGCCCAACTATCCTTGGCATACTCTGCCACTATCATATGCCTCCAATCCTCTGATATATGAACCATAGAGCTCAAATATGGCCTACGTGAAAGTGCATCTGCTACAACATTTTGTGTCCCTTTGATATACGAGATATCAAAGTCATATGCTTGCAATTTACTGACCCACTTCTATTGACGATCATTGAGATCTCGCTGCCCTAAGAAGTGTCTCAAGCGTGAGGAAATATGCTATGAATTTTTGAAGGAAAATCACAAAATAACCGGCAATGGATGATTGGATTAAGTTAGCCTCAAATTAAAATCTGAACTTGAATGGAAGATGCTGAAGCTTGAACTGAAGAAACTGAATTGGAATAGAAGAACTACTCAGCGTCAAGAATGTGCACTCAAGATCCCACTGAGGGCGAGGTGCTAACATATGACGGAGTTTAAGAAATTGAAATTATGAACTAATTAGGCGGATAACCAGCCATGAGAGAACAATTCCACGCTACCACCAAACAGTGGGGGGAAAAGATTACAAAATAAGCAATTCATCCGCTACGGCGGGCATCCACAGAACTGTGGGGATTCACCACTTAAGTGGGTACAAGATTTACAAACAATTTAACCACACTGGTGGTAAACCATCCAGGGGACTTTAATGAGAAACAAATCAAATAGTTGCAGCAATAAAAATGGTTAGATTAGTACTACTAATCAAAACCTTACAATTTCAACATGACTGCAATTAGATGAGTTACAATGATAGAGAAGTGAAATATTGATATAAGAATGAATTATAACAATGTTCTTTGCTTTCCAATGACTGAAATGGTGATTAAACTGGAAACTGATAAATCTGATGCAAATTCCTGAGTTCTGGAAATTTAGAACAACAAACTGGAAAACAGAAAAACACTCATAACTCACTTATTTCTTCTCCGAATGGCGTGAAACGAATTGCAAAAGCACCTTACAAGTCTGGCGCCCAAGATAGAATCCAGAAACAGCAATCAAAGTCTCTACTTTATTTGGCACGAATCCCAAGACAGCATTAAATGGTACGGCCCTTGAGGAAAATCGACTTTGCAATATAAAATTGAATACTTGGAAATTAATTCTCAAATTTTGTGAAAGATGGCGCCTTCAGTTGACTAATGCATGGCCAAAGTACCCAGAACAGAATAAAATTCGCTTTAGAAGTTATGAACAAAACTCAGCTTCAGCTATGTAAAAACCAGGAACTTCAAAACTGTAGAATTCACCAAAATTCTCAACCTTTAATGCTCAATCTGCTAGTCTGTTGTGAGAAGCAGCAATATTCCAACTAGGTGCTATATTTCAAACACGAAATTGAGAAGGGGCTAGGAGGTAGCATCCTCGAAGCAATAGCAAAATGTCCATAGTCATTTTGACAGCATAACAGTAAGGTAATTGATGGATGAAAAGCTGGAGCAAAGACTGTCAATAAATAAGAACTCAACATGCCTCTTCAATTGCCTGAGAAGCAGCCCAAGAGACACAGGAGACCCTTCAAATTCCAAAAACCATTCAACTTCACAAGGTGGCGTCCCAAAAGGCCTTTAAAAATTCACTTTATTCAAAAATATAAAAGTGGCGTCCTTTTTCCAAGATGATGAAATATTTGAATAAAGACTAATTAAATTTATGATGAACGCGTACCCCTTCATGGCCCCACTTTAAAACAACTTAAGTTATCTCCTTAGGCCAAGGTGGGAGTCAACAGTGAATTAGAACAAAAAGCCATTAATTAAATATTTTTGCCAACTGAAGACCAAACCAAATTATATCAACTGCTCCAACTGCTAAGGATTAAGAATTGACAACTGCAACTGCCACAACAAGCATTTACTAAAAATAGTAAATAATATGAATGCCACAGAAAACCAAGCCCAAGAAACCCTAATTTTCACCTCATCCCAGTCTACGGGTTCCGGAATAGACTGAAGAATTGTAAAGCTGATCACTGATGAGAAGGGGACATTACAGTCCGCCCTCCTCGAAATTGCTTGTCCCCAAGCAACTGCAAAGATGGATGCAACAAAATCTGTTCACCTTCCCACGTAGCATCTTCAATAGGCAAATTCCTCCATCTAACCAAATATTCTTTGATTGTCCTTCTTCTCAAAGAATGTTCTCTAGTGTCAAGGATCTCTTCTGGAATCAACACTAAATGCCCTTCCTCATCCAATGGAGGTAATTCTGATGTAGCCACCACATTGTGTCCAATTGCCTTCTTGAGGCGAGACACATGAAAAACATTATGTATTTTGCTTTCAGCTGGAAGTTGCAACTCATAAGCAACTTCACCAATCCTTTTGGTGATTTTGAAAGGACCATAAAAGCGTGGCTTCAACTTTTCTGCACCACTCTTCTTGAGAGAAGATTGTCTATATGGCTGAAGCCTCAAATAGACCATGTCCCCAACTTCAAAAGACCTTTCCACACGCTGCTGATCAGCGTATAACTTCTGCTGATTTTGAGCTTGTTGCAGATTTTCCTTAAGAGTCTTCAAGATGTCTTGGCTTTGTTGTAACATATCCAATGCTTGTGGGGCTCTACTATCACCAAACACTAGATCAACAAAGTTAGTAGCCTCATAACCATAAAGAGCCTTAAAAGGAGACATCTTAATTGACATGTGATAAGAAGAGTTGTAACAATACTCTCCTAAATGAAGCCATTTAATCCAAGCTCGTTGCTGTCCTGAAACATAGTTCCTTAGGTAGCCCTCTAACCACTTGTTAACAATTTCTGATTGCCCATCTGTTTGTGGATGATAACTTGTGCTTGGAGTAAGCACTGTCCCACTCAATCTGAAGATCTCCTGCCAAAATACACTTAGGAACTTGCTGTCCCTATCACTGACAATGGTTTTAGGTAACCCATGCAAACGGAACACCTCTCTGAAAAACAACTCAGCCACTTGAGCTGCTGTAAATGAAGTGGTAACAGCAAAGAAATGAGCAAATTTCGTTAGTCTATCAACCACAACAAATATACAATCACGTCCTTGCACCTTGGGCAACCCCGTGATAAAGTCCATGGCAATACTTTCCCATTTCTGATTTGGAATAGGCAAGGGCTGAAGTAGACCAGCAGGAAAAGAGTGTTCATTTTTATTCCTTTGACAAATAGGACACTCTCTAATGTAATTCAAGACTTCATCTTTCAAACCTTTCCAAGTGAATCGTTCACGAATCTGCTTGTAAGTCTTGAACATCCCTTGATGACCAGCAAAGGGAACATCATGAAAAGATTGTAGAATCTTTTTCTTAAGCTTAGATTCTTGTACTAAAAAGATTCTATCTTTATAATAAATTAATCCATCAACCAACTTATACCTTTCATCAACCAATTGACCTTCTAACAAGCTGGTTGCAAACTGATTTTTAACATAATCAGCAGCAATTAATTCTTTCCAATCTGCTGATAACTCACAAATTGACTGTAAATGAGGCCTTCTAGAAAGTGCATCAGCAACTATATTATTTTTTCCTTTGACATATTCAATGTCAAAGTCATATGCTTGGAGTTTACTTACCCGTTTTTGCTGCCTTTCATTCAATTCCTTTTGGCGCATAAAATGTTTAAGACTGTTGTGATCAGTCTTAACAACAAATTTACTTCCCACCAAGCATTGACGGAATTTAGACAAAGCATGCATGATGGCAAGCATCTCTTTGTCATAAATAGAGTAAGTTTTTTCTGCCCCTCTCAATTTTCTGCTCTCGAAGACAATAGGATGTTTGTCTTGCATTAGGACAGTTCCAACTCCTTCTCCTGAAGCATCACATTGTAATTCAAAAGGTTTTGAAAAATCCGGAAGTGCCAACACAGGACACGAACTCATGATTTGTTTAAACTTATCAAAAACCTCTTGTGCTTGCTTAGTCCAAAGAAAAGCTCCTTTCATTGTAAGATCTGTCAAAGGTGCAGCTTGATGAGAATAACCTTTTACAAATCTTCTATAGAATCCACATAACCCTAAAAAACCTCTCAAATGAGAAATAGTCTTAGGAGTTGGCCAATCAAGACTGGCCCTTATCTTTTCTGGATCCACTTTCACACCCTTTGAGCTGATAATGTGGCCAAGGTATAAAAGTTCTTCCATCCCAAACTCACACTTTGATTCTTTGGCGAATAGATATTCCGCCTCTAAAATGGTAAGCACTTCTTCCAAATGCTTAAGGTGCTCTTCCCATGACTTACTGAATATGAGAATATCGTCGAAGAAGATGAGCACAAACTTCCTCAACTGCTGTCTAAAAATCTTGTTCATACAAGATTGGAATGTGGCTGGAGCATTTGTCAAACCAAAGGCATGACAAGAAATTCAAAATGCCCAAAGTGGCATCTAAATGCTGTCTTTTCTATATCCTCCTCCCTCATTCTGATTTGGTGATATCCTGAACGAGGATCAATCTTTGAGAAGAACATTGCCCCATGGAGCTCATCAATAAGCTCATCAATCCTAGGGATAGGATATCTATTCTTGATGGTTTTCTGATTTAATGCGCGATAGTCAACACACATACGCATTGTACCATCTTTCTTTTTGACCAGCACTACTGCTGAAGCAAATGGACTCTTACTTGGTCTAATAAAACCACTTTCCAACAGCTCCTTGATGGCTTTTTCAATTTCATCTTTCTGCCTCTTTGGATAGCGGTAAGGTGTAGTAATGACTGGTTTTGCTCCTTCTAACTCAATCACATGCTCAGAACCTCTTTCAGGAGGTCTTCCAGGAGGTAAGCTTCCAAAGACTTTACTTTTCTTTGAAAGTAAGGCTTGAATATCAGGATGATATTGCCTTTTTTCCTCAACTGGATCAGCTGGTAAAACCATACATTCAGCAGCCCATTCAACTTGATCATGGCGGATCAGCCTTTCCATCCTTTTCAAAGAAACAATTCGAGGGCCTCCATTTGACATCCCTCTTAAAACAACCTTCCTTCCATTAGACTGAAATTTCAGCTCCATGGTTTGCAAATTCAATGTGATCTCACCAAGAGATCGCAGCCATTGTATGCCTAACACAACATCAGTGTCTCCTATACCCACCACACAAAAATCATCCTTAATTTCATGATTCCCTAATTGCAAAGATAGATTAGGAATTCTCCTTGTGCAAGACATAGTGAAACCATCCGCAACCATTACTTTGAAACCATCAAAATTTTCAGTCTTTAAACCTTTTCTAGCAACTAGCCCTTCATCAATAAAATTGTGAGTTGCTCCAGTATCAATTAGGGCAACTATCCTTTGTGAATTTACAACTCCATGAACCTAAAAGATTCATTCTTTTGAAAACTGGATAGTTGTGCAAAAGCACTACTATCTCCAACCTCTTCGGACTTGTCTTCTTGAACTTCTTCACCTTCACTACTTGCTGATTCGTATTGCTGATCAGACGAATCAGATTCTGATCCCTAATCAGAATAGCCCTCCATTTGAACTACTTTGCCTCTTCCATAGCAACGGTGGCCTTTCACCCAAGGCTCACGACAAGTGAAGCAAACTCCATCCTTTCTAAGCTGTTCTTTGAGTTCTTCGGACAGCCTTGGTGGAAACTTCTTGGGCAGATTTGAAGATGGCTTTTTATCCTTCTTATGGCTGAATGTTTTTGAGTGAAATTTAGGTCTTGGGGCTGCCAATTCCATGCTCCTAGCTTTCTTGATAGCTTCATCCAATGTTGGAGGATCAAATGCTTTGACCCATCCCTTCAATGGCTCCATTAAACCTTCAGCAAAAAGGACTACAAGTCTTCTTTCAGTAATGTTGGGCACCATTACTGACAACCTCTGAAAATCAGCCACATAACTTTCTAAAGATCCTTGCTGTTTCAACTGTGCCAATTCTCTAAACTTCAATTCCGGATCTTTGGTGTCAAATCTCTCAATCAGTTTATTTGTAAACTCTCCATAAGTGCGAATAAGGTTGTGGCCAAGAGTGACCAAACCGTGAGTCCACCATTCATGAGCTATGCCATCTAAGTGCAAGGTAGCAAATTTGATAGCATCTTCTTCCGGCATAGGTCTAAGGGAGAGGTAGTTATCTAACTTTTGCACCCATGACCTGGCTGTACACTTGTTACCACCATCAAAATGTTCCATAGTGATCTTTCCCAAAGCTTGGTAAAAATCATTTCTAGGGCCTGTAGGAGGACGTTGATCATTCCTACCACCATTTCTCCGACTCCTTTGATTCATGAATTGATCAAAGGTCCATGCTCCTCTCAAGTCAAGAGGTAAGGACACATACTCCATATAGGCTTGACGAGCATCATCAGCAAAGTTTGGAGTAGCCTCAACTGGTTGTTGCTCTTCCCTTGGTGTGAAAACAGGAAAGAGGGGTCTAGAGGATGACCCACTATGAATTGTAGTATGCTGACCTACAATTCTGTCTCTAGTATTCACCTCAGGACTGCCACTATTATTATTTCCATTTACTCCACTACTTTCTCCAGCTGAGTTATTTTGGGGCTGAATAATACTCTGAGCTGCTTGCTGATCCAACTTGGATAATAAACGGGACATCATGTCTATCATCCCGTCAAACTTCTTCTCCACTCTATCCCTCTCTTCATTATCTCTTCTTACTGAATCTGACATTATTACAGTTGTGTGATCAACCACTTCCACTGAATTATCTGAACCTTCCACTGTTTTACCAAGGTCTCTTAGAACTTCTGAGAAGGTATCTGCCTCTGGAACAGGTGGAAACTGATGCTGATTTCTGGCCTGACTTCTAGTGTATGGCCTAGTGTCTCTGTCACTCATCAGTTAACTACTGCAATCAGCCACAGGATGGCAGGGTCTTCTGCTCTGATACCACTGAAATATGCTAACCAATTTTTTTGAAGGAAAATCACAAAATAACCAGCAATGGATGATTGGATTAGCGTTAGCCTCAAATACAAATCTGAACTTGAATGGAAGATACTGAATTTAAACTGAAGAAACTGAACTTGAATAGAAGAACTACTCAACGTCAAGAATGTGCACTCAAGATCCCACTGAGGGCGAGGTGCTAACATATGACGGAGTTTAAGAAATTGAAATTATGAACTAATTAGGCGGATAACCAACCATGAGAGAACAATTC
>VDFB02275465.1:0-22682 GCA_007258455.2 Sequoia sempervirens
GCGTTAGCCTCAAATTAAAATCTGAACTTGAATGGAAGATGCTGAAGCTTGAACTGAAGAAACTGAATTGGAATAGAAGAACTACTCAACGTCAAGAATGTGCACTCAAGATCACACTAAGGGCGAGGTGCTAACATATGACGGAGTTTAAGAAATTGAAATTAAGAACTAATTAGGCGGATAACCAGCCATGAGAGAACAATTCCACGCTACCACCAAACCGTGGGGGGAAAAGATTACAAAATAAGCAATTCATCCGCTGCGGCGGGCATCCACAGAACTGTGGGGATTCACCACTTAAGTGGGTACAAGATTTACAAACAATTTAACCACACTGGTGGTAAACCATCCAGGGGACTTTAATGAGAAACAAATCAAATAGTTGCAGCAATAAAAATGGTTAGATTAGTACTACTAATCAAAACCTTACAATTTCAACATGACTGCAATTAGATGAGTTACAATGATAGAGAAGTGAAATATTGATATAAGAATGAATTATAACAATGTTCTTTGCTTTCCAATGACTGAAATGGTGATTAAACTGGAAACTGATAAATCTGATGCAAATTCCTGAGTTCTGGAAATTTAGAACAACAAACTGGAAAACAGAAAAACACTCATAACTCACTTATTTCTTCTCCGAATGGCGTGAAACGAATTGCAAAAGCACCTTACAAGTCTGTCGCCCAAGATAGAATCCAGAAACAGCAATCAAAGTCTCTACTTTATTTGGCACGAATCCCAAGACAGCATTAAATGGTACGGCCCTTGAGGAAAATCGACTTTGCAATATAAAATTGAATACTTGGAAATTAATTCTCAAATTTTGTGAAAGATGGCGCCTTCAGTTGACTAATGCATGGCCAAAGTACCCAGAACAGAATAAAATTCGCTTTAGAAGTTATGAACAAAACTCAGCTTCAGCTATGTAAAAACCAGGAACTTCAAAACTGTAGAATTCACCAAAATTCTCAACCTTTAATGCTCAATCTGCTAGTCTGTTGTGAGAAGCAGCAATATTCCAACTAGGTGCTATATTTCAAACACGAAATTGGGAAGGGGCTAGGAGGTAGCATCCTCGAAGCAATAGCAAAATGTCCATAGTCATTTTGACAGCATAACAGTAAGGTAATTGATGGATGAAAAGCTGGAGCAAAGACTGTCAATAAATAAGAACTCAACATGCCTCTTCAATTGCCTGAGAAGCAGCCCAAGAGACACAGGAGACCCTTCAAATTCCAAAAACCATTCAACTTCACAAGGTGGCGTCCCAAAAGGCCTTTAAAAATTCACTTTATTCAAAAATATAAAAGTGGCGTCCTTTTTCCAAGATGATGAAATATTTGAATAAAGACTAATTAAATTTATGATGAACGCGTACCCCTTCATGGCCCCACTTTAAAACAACTTAAGTTATCTCCTTAGGCCAAGGTGGGAGTCAACAGTGAATTAGAACAAAAAGCCATTAATTAAATATTTTTGCCAACTGAAGACCAAACCAAATTATATCAACTGCTCCAACTGCTAAGGATTAAGAATTGACAACTGCAACTGCCACAACAAGCATTTACTAAAAATAGTAAATAATATGAATGCCACAGAAAACCAAGCCCAAGAAACCCTAATTTCACCTCATCCCAGTCTACGGGTTCCGGAATAGACTGAAGAACTGCAAAGCTGATCACTGATGAGAAGGGGACATTACAGTCCGCCCTCCTCGAAATTGCTTGTCCCCAAGCAACTGCAAAGATGGATGCAACAAAATCTGTTCACCTTCCCACGTAGCATCTTCAATAGGCAAATTCCTCCATCTAACCAAATATTCTTTGATTGTCCTTCTTCTCAAAGAACGTTCTCTAGTGTCAAGGATCTCTTCTGGAATCAACACTAAATGACCTTCCTCATCCAATGGAGGTAATTCTGATGTAGCCACCACATTGTGTCCAATTGCCTTCTTGAGGCGAGACACATGAAAAACATTATGTATTTTGCTTTCAGCTGGAAGTTCCAACTCATAAGCAACTTCACCAATCCTTTTGGCAATTTTGAAAGGACCATAAAAGCGTGGCTTCAACTTTTCTGCACCACTCTTCTTGAGAGAAGATTGTCTATATGGCTGAAGCCTCAAATAGACCATGTCCCCAACTTCAAAAGACCTTTCCACACGCTGCTGATCAGCGTATAACTTCTGCTGATTTTGAGCTTGTTGCAGATTTTCCTTAAGAGTCTTCAAGATGTCTTGGCTTTGTTGTAACATATCCAATGCTTGTGGGGCTCTACTATCACCAAACACTAGATCAACAAAGTTAGTAGCCTCATAACCATAAAGAGCCTTAAAAGGAGACATCTTAATTGACATGTGATAAGAAGAGTTGTAACAATACTCTCCTAAATGAAGCCATTTAATCCAAGCTCGCTGCTGTCCTGAAACATAGTTCCTTAGGTAGCCCTCTAACCACTTGTTAACAATTTCTGATTGCCCATCTGTTTGTGGGTGATAACTTGTGCTTGGAGTAAGCACTGTCCCACTCAATCTGAAGATCTCCTGCCAAAAAACACTTAGGAACTTGCTGTCCCTATCACTGACAATTGTTTTAGGCAACCCATGCAAACGGAACACCTCTCTAAAAAACAACTCAGCCACTTGAGCTGCTGTAAATGAAGTGGTAACAGCAAAGAAATGAGCAAATTTCGTTAGTCTATCAACCACAACAAATATACAATCACGTCCTTGCACCTTGGGCAACCCCGTGATAAAGTCCATGGCAATACTTTCCCATTTCTGATTTGGAATAGGCAAGGGCTGAAGTAGACCAGCAGGAAAAGAGTGTTCATTTTTATTCCTTTGACAAATAGGACACTCTCTAATGTAATTCAAGACTTCATCTTTCAAACCTTTCCAAGTGAATCGTTCACGAATCTGCTTGTAAGTCTTGAACATCCCTTGATGACCAGCAAGGGGAACATCATGAAAAGATTGTAGAATCTTTTTCTTAAGCTTAGATTCTTGTACTAAAAAGATTCTATCTTTATAATAAATTAATCCATCAACCAACTTATACCTTTCATCAACCAATTGACCTTCTAACAAGCTGGTTGCAAACTGATTTTTAACATAATCAGCAGCAATTAATTCTTTCCAATCTGCTGATAACTCACAAATTGACTGCAAATGAGGCCTTCTAGAAAGTGCATCAGCAACTATATTATTTTTTCCTTTGACATATTCAATGTCAAAGTCATATGCTTGGAGTTTACTTACCCATTTTTGCTGCCTTTCATTCAATTCTTTTTGGCGCATAAAATGTTTAAGACTGTTGTGATCAGTCTTAACAACAAATTTACTTCCCACCAAGTATTGACGGAATTTAGACAAAGAATGCATGATGGCAAGCATCTCTTTGTCATAAATAGAGTAAGTTTTTTCTGCCCCTCTCAATTTTCTGCTCTCGAAGACAATAGGATGTTTGTCTTGCATTAGGACAGTTCCAACTCCTTCTCCTGAAGCATCACATTGTAATTCAAAAGGTTTTGAAAAATCCGGAAGTGCCAACACAGGACACGAACTCATGATTTGTTTAAACTTATCAAAAACCTCTTGTGCTTGCTTAGTCCAAAGAAAAGCTCCTTTCTTTGTAAGATCTGTCAAAGGTGCAGCTTGATGAGAATAACCTTTTACAAATCTTCTATAGAATCCACATAACCCTAAAAACCCTCTCAAATGAGAAATAGTCTTAGGAGTTGGCCAATCAAGAATGGCCCTTATCTTTTCTGGATCCACTTTCACACCCTTTGAGCTGATAATGTGGCCAAGGTATAAAAGTTCTTCCATCCCAAACTCACACTTTGACTCTTTGGCGAATAGACATTCCGTCTCTAAAATGGTAAGCACTTCTTCCAAATGCTTAAGGTGCTCTTCCCATGACTTACTGAATATGAGAATATCGTCGAAGAAGATGAGCACAAACTTCCTCAACTGCTGTCTAAAAATCTTGTTCATACAAGATTGGAATGTGGCTGGAGCATTTGTCAAACCAAAAGGCATGACAAGAAATTCAAAATGCCCAAAGTGGCATCTAAATGCTGTTTTTTCTATATCCTCCTCCCTCATTCTGATTTGGTGATATCCTGAACGAAGATCAATCTTTGAGAAGAACATTGCCCCATGGAGCTCATCAATAAGCTCATCAATCCTAGGGATAGGATATCTATTCTTGATGGTTTTCTGATTTAATGCGCGATAGTCAACACACATACGCATTGTACCATCTTTCTTTTTGACCAGCACTACTGCTGAGGCAAATGGACTCTTGCTTGGTCTAATAAAACCACTTTCCAACAGCTCCTTGATGGCCTTTTCAATTTCATCTTTCTGCCTCTTTGGATAGCGGTAAGGTGTAGTAATGACTGGTTTTGCTCCTTCTTCTAACTCAATCACATGCTCAGAACCTCTTTCAGGAGGTCTTCCAGGAGGTAAGCTTCCAAAGACTTTACTTTTCTTTGAAAGTAAGGCTTGAATATCAGGATGATATTGCCTTTTTTCCTCAACCGGATCAGCTGGTAAAACCATACATTCAGCAGCCCATTCAACTTGATCATGGCGGATCAGCCTTTCCATCCTTTTCAAAGACACAATTCGAGGGCCTCCATTTGACATCCCTCTTAAAACAACCTTCCTTCCATTAGACTGAAATTTCAGCTCCATGGTTTGCAAATTCAATGTGATCTCACCAAGAGATCGCAGCCATTGTATGCCCAACACAACATCAGTGTCTCCTATACCCACCACATAAAAATCATCCTTAATTTCATGATTCCCTAATTGCAAAGATAGATTAGGAATTCTCCTTGTGCAAGACATAGTGAAACCATCAGCAACCATTACTTTGAAACCATCAAAATTTCAGTCTTTAAACCTTTTCTAGCAACTAGCCCTTCATCAATAAAATTGTGAGTTGCTCTAGTATCAATTAGGGCAACTATCCTTTGTGAATTTACAACTCCATGAACCCTAAAAGATTCATTCTTTTGAAAACTAGATAGTTGTGCAAAAGCACTACTATCTCCAACCTCTTCGGACTTGTCTTCTTGAGCTTCTTCACCTTCACTACTTGCTGATTCGTATTGCTGATCAGACGAATCAGATTCTGATCCATAATCAGAATAGCCCTCCATTCGAACAACTTTGCCTCTTCCATAGCAACGGTGGCCTTTCACCCAAGGCTCACGACAAGTGAAGCAAACTCCATCCTTTCTAAGCTGTTCTTTGAGCTCTTCGGACAGCCTTGGTGGAAACTTTTTGGGCAGATTTGAAGATGGCTTTTTATCCTTCTTATGGCTGAATGATTTTGAGTGAAATTTAGGTCTTGGGGCTGCCAATTCCATGCTCCTAGCTTTCTTGATAGCTTCATCCAATGTTGGAGGATCAAATGCTTTGACCCAACCCTTCAATGGCTCCATTAAACCTTCAGCAAAAAGGACTACAAGTCTTCTTTCAGTAATGTTGGGCACCATTACTTACAACCTCTGAAAATCAGCCACATAACTTTCTAAAGATCCTTGCTGTTTCAACTGTGTCAATTCTCTAAACTTCAATTCCGGATCTTTAGTGTCAAATCTCTCAATCAGCTTATTTGTAAACTCTCCATAAGTGCGAATAAGGTTATGGCCAAGGGTGACCAAACCGTGAGTCCACCATTCATGAGCTATGCCATCTAAGTGCAAGGTAGCAAATTTGATAGCATCTTCTTCCGGCATAGGTCTAAGAGAGAGGTAGTTATCTAACTTTTGCACCCATGACCTGGCTGTACACTTGTTACCACCATCAAAATGTTCCATAGTGATCTTTCCCAATGCTTGGTAAAAATCATTTCTAGGGCCTGCAGGAGGACGCTGATCATTCCTACCACCATTTCTCCGACTCCTTTGATTCATGAATTGATCAAAGGTCCATGCTCCTCTCAAGTCAAGAGGTAAAGACACATACTCCATATAGGCTTGACGAGCATCATCAGCAAAGTTTGGAGTAGCCTCAACTGGTTGTTGCTCTTCCCTTGGTGTGAAAACAGGAAAGAGGGGTCTAGAGGATGACCCACTATGAATTGTAGTATGCTGACCTACAATTCTGTCTCTAGTATTCACCTCAGGACTGCCACTATTATTATTTCCATTCACTCCACTATTTTCTCCAGCTGAGTTATTTTGGGGCTGAATAATACTCTGAGCTGCTTGCTGATCCAACTTGGATAACAAACGGGACATCATATCTATCATTCCGTCAAACTTTTTCTCCACTCTATCCCTCTCTTCATTATCTCTTCTTACTGAATCTGACATTATGATAGTTGTGTGATCAACCACTTCCACTGAATTATCTGAACCTTCCACTGTTTTACCAAGGTCTCTTAGTACTTCTGAGAAGGTATCTGCCTCTGGAACGGGTGGAAACTGATGCTGATTTCTGGCCTGACTTCTAGTGTATGGCCTAGTGTCTCTGTCACTCATCAGTTAACTACTGCAATCAGCCACAGGATGGCAGGGTCTTCTGCTCTGATACCACTGAAATATGCTAACCAATTTTTTGAAGGAATAACACAAAATAACCAGCAATGGATGATTGGATTAGCGTTAGCCTCAAATACAAATCTGAACTTGAATGGAAGATACTGAACTTAAACTGAAGAAACTGAACTTGAATAGAAGAACTACTCAACGTCAAGAATGTGCACTCAAGATCCCACTGAGGGCGAGGTGCTAACATATGACGGAGTTTAAGAAATTGAAATTATGAACTATTAGGCGGATAACCAGCCATGAGAGAACAATTCCACGCTACCACCAAACAGTGGGGGGAAAAGATTACAAATAAAGCAATTCATCCGCTGCGGCGGGCATCCACAATGCTGTGGGGATTCACCACTATGAGTGGGTATGAGATATTACAATTAAATTAACCTCACTGGCGGTAAACCATCCAGGGGACTTATGTGAGAAGAAACAGAAAGAAATTGCAGCAAATTAAACTGGAACAGTACTACTGTTTACAGTTTGTACAATGTGGAATAAGCTGCAAATTACATAGGAAATATAGAATTCTTCATACACAAGATTAAGAGATGATTTTCAATGATATTTTAACCCTCTAACAGCTGCTAATAAATCAGAAATCAGAACTTCAACAATCTGATGTAAAAACAGTAAACTGGAAATTACAATCTGCAACTGTGAGAATCAAGTAAATTATCATAACTCACTCAAATCTCCTCCGAATGGCGTGAAACAAGTTGCAAATGCACCTTACAAGTCTGGCGCCCAAGTTAGAATCCAGAAACAGCAATCAAAGTCTCCACTTTATTTGGCACGAATCCCAAGACATCATTAAATGGTACGGCCCTTGAGGAAAATCGATTTTGCAATATAAAATTGAATACTTGGAAATAAATTCCCAAATTTTGTGAAAGGTGGCGCCTTCAGTTGACTAATGCATGGCCAAAGTACCCAGAACAGAATAAAATTCGCTTTAGAAGTTATGAACAAAACTCAGCTTCAGCTGTGTAAAAACCAGGAACTTCAAAACTGTAGAATTCACCAAAATTATCAACCTTTATTGCTCAATCTGCTAGTCTGTTGTGAGAAGCAGCAATGTTCCAACTAGGTGTTATATTTCAAACACGAAATTGGGAAGGGGCTAGGAGGTAGCATCCTCGAAGCAATAGCAAAATGTCCATAGTCATTTTGACAGCATAACAGTAAGGTAATTGATGGATACCAAATGCTGGAGTCATGTCTTCATTTTATAAGAATTGAGAAACTTTTCAACTTCCTCAATGGTATGCCAAAAGACAACTATTTGAATTCTCCTTATTTTCAAATTTCATAAAATAATATTCCTCATAAAGTGGCGTCCACTTTCCTCCAAGCAATAAATTCAAAAATATAAAATATTAATATCACCTTATGACAAGGCGTACCCTTCAAGTCCCCTTTTTTAAAGCAACTTGCAAGTTGTATCCTTAGGCCAAGGGGTGGTCAATTGAAAAATATAACACTTATGCCAATACTTAGTAAATTTCAACAATTAAGGCTTGAGAGGAAGATATTGAAACAGCCAATAACATGCTCAACTGAAGTGATGACTGAAGACAACCAACTGCATACTGCCACAACTATCATTTACTAAAAATAGTAAATAAAATGAAATGCTACAAAAGCCAAGCCCATGAAACCCTAATTTGCACCTCATTCCAAATTTTACGTTCCGAATAGATCAAGAAAGCCAATGTCATCATCGATGAGAAGGGGACATACATACCCAAACCAGAATGGAATGAGGCGACCATATGGTGGAGATTGAAAGAAATACAAATGCAACTTCAAATAAACTCAACACCCAGAATGTGCTTTCAAACCCGGAGTGGGAATGGAGCTACCATAGGGCGGAGATGTAAGATATTAGAATGCAAATCAAAGTAAATAGGCGGCAAGCCAGCCTCTTCCACTTATTCAGTGGGCAATTACAAACATGATAAGCAAAACTGAGAGAAATGCTGACAGTACTACTGTTCAGCTTACAATGAGAAGTAGAATGCCTGTAAGATCAAGGATTTAAGCTCTACAAGTTGCTGCAATAGTAAAGATGTCATCCACTAGGTCAATAATGAATTCCTAACACCCGTCCTTCGCTAATATGCAATTTTCTCAAGTCTGATCTGACAGACTAGCAACATGAATTACAGAACCAGCAATACATAAACTCAATGAAAAGCTCACAACTCACTCATTTCTCACTCAAATTACATGAAAACTGATGCAAAATACTCTTAAAATGATGGCGCCTAGTTTAGTTATGAGAAAGGAGAGCTAAAAGTGGCTATTAATTAATGGCACGGATCCCAAAGCACTCCAGAAAGGGCGCCCTACAAGGAATGACGAATTTGCTTTATAAAATCATAAACTTCATATTAAAATCTGCAAATATTCATGAAGGGTCACTTCCAACAGAGAAAAACAATGAGACAATACCCAGAACAACTCTTTTTGTATTTTTTGATTTATGAGTGAAACTATAGATTCAGCCCTATTATCAGCAACTCCAAAAAATGACATAAAATGCAATAAACTAAACTACATAAGTAAACCCAAACTACAAATGCAAACCTCACTACAAAATGTCACTCAAACAAGCAAACCTCTCCACTAGGTGCTATCTCTCAAGCACGAAGTCGAGCCAAGGCTAGGAGGCATTCATTCCTCGAAGCAATCCTGTTACCATTTCGGCAGCATAACAATATAGAAGTCATAAGATGTCCAAAATGAAGACCCAAAGCTCCCTTTTATAATTTTGAGGGGACCTTCCGGAAGCTTCTAGAAAGAAACCCTAATTTTCAATTTTGTAACTATCTTCTTTTCCCTCCAATTTGGGCGCCCCCTTTCATGAAGTTAATATTTCTTTATTTTAAAATCTTTTCCTTCATAAAAAGGCGTCCATTTCTCCAAGTAATATTTTTGACTTTAGAAATATAAAATATTTCCTTCATGAGACAATACCCCTCAAGGTCCCCTTCTTTAAAACAACTTAAAGTCATAATACTAGGACAAGGGGTTATTTTATAAAATAAAACATTATTGTCTTTAAAATACTTATTCCTCCAAAATGAACCCCTTACGCCAAAATTCAGAATTACCCAATGAACTGCCAAAAGAGGAAAGTTGACTGAGCTGGTGCTGACTGGACCACTGCCAAAAATAGAATTTACTAAAAATAGTAAATTCGGAAAGTTGCTCGGAATGCAATGCATGTGCCACCATTGCGAAGCTCTCTGAAAACCCAGAAGGAATCCAGAATCCGAACACCCAAACTCCAACAAACAAAACCCTGAATCTTCAAGAGAACCCGCCAAACAGTCGAAAACCCTAATTCTGCCTCTGACTAGCCAACAGCACCCTGGGGATAGGCCATCAATCACTGATAAGTGCAGTGCTAAAAATGGGGACATTACAAATTTAAAACACATCAACAAGTAGGAGCAG
The DNA here is from genome assembly GCA_007258455.2 of Sequoia sempervirens. Lineage (NCBI taxonomy): Eukaryota > Viridiplantae > Streptophyta > Pinopsida > Cupressales > Cupressaceae > Sequoia > Sequoia sempervirens. Next base: position 10,033 of record VDFB02275465.1, read on the forward strand.
GTTGCAGATGCTTTACAGGCACTTACAACAATGATGCACCACATGGTCCCTCAGGGAAGATAGAATCATGAACCAGATGACAATAGTAGTGTGGTTGGGACCCCCAAGGCACAACAAGCACCCACTCGTACTGCAGATAGGCCAACACGTCCTACCTTTTTGAGAAATGAACCAAAAGAGAAAAATGCAGAAGAAGAGGGTGAGGCAACGTTTGTATATAATCTTATGGCAGCAAATGATGAATGGGAGTTGTTGACACCACGGGTTAGGGAATGCATAAGCTTTGATAGATTTGTAAGTCAAAGGAGAGAGCATTACAGAGAAATACAAAATTAGAGACCAGGAGACCAACACAGTGACCTTAAACATGCCACCAACAAACTCACATTACCTACATTTGATGGCTTAGATTCATAAGTTAGACACTTTCTTAAATCTTAAACGCATGGCAGAGGAGGATGCAATCAAGTATGCCACTTTACACTTGGAGTGAGCAACTCACGATTGGTGGTACCACGGGATGGTCACGTTGTAGCATAATCGCATCACCTCTTACCAAGAGTTTGTGGATAGGTTGGTTGAGCACTTTGATAAGATAAACCCCGAAACATACTTTAGAGACTTGGCTCAGCTCAAGCAGATTGGGAGTTTGGAGGCTTACATAGGTGATTTTCAAAAGTTGTCGGTTATGGTTCCCAACATATCAGAAAGGAGATTGGTTGTGTTGTTTATCGAAGGCTTGTTGGAACCAATGAGAGGTTGGATAAAAGCTTTTGATCCCCCTTCTCTTCAAGAAGCTATGAAAAAGGCCAGGAGTATGGAGTTCGCAGCCCCAAAAAGCAAGTCTTCGCATAAAGATGTTCCTTCCTCCAGCAATGAGAATCCTCAACAATTTGATAAGAAAAAGAAATCAACAACCACGGTGGACGAGGAGTCACGGGAGGAGTTAAGGAAAAAGAAATTGTGTTACTAGTGCAAGGAACCTTATAACAGAGATCATGGTTGCCCTTTGAGGCCTAAGGGCAAGAAAAATCATATAATGTGGGCGTATTATGAGGACTCCGATTCTGAAAATTCAAATCAGCAAGTTGCTTCAGGGGATGATCAGGGTGGAAAGGCCTCTGCAAACTTTGGGCCTGATGGGAATTTGGCTCCTTTGGCATTCCTTGCTAATATATAGGACGAGACTACATTCAGATTCAGAGGAACGGTTAATGGACAACATTGCATTGCGATGCTTGACACTGGAGCAACACATAACTTTATCAATGAGGGTTTTGTGGCCAGATGTAGACTTCAGACCGAGGATATTGATGGATTCAAAGTCCGAGTTGTTGATGGATATACCCTCTTGTGCACCAGACGGATAAATAATCTCACCTTGTTGCTAAATGATTATGAGTTATAGACTGACTTCTATGTGGTCAACATGGGTGAAATGAACATAGTTTTGGGCATGAAATGGCTCCAAGACATTGGAGAATTTACCCTCAACGTGCCTAAAATGGAAATTAAATTTGAGATTAATAACCGGAAATATATGTTGAGGGGAATTACAGAAGGGAGCTTGTATTCTATCTCTTTTTGTAAGGGGTTGGACAGAAAGAGAGAGGAGGTGGTTCAAGAGAAGGAGCGTGAGATGATCCGGAATCCCTTGTTTGAGACAGATGCTAGATGGTCATATGATAATCCACTCTATGAGTTAGATGTTGATCACTCACTTGACTCCAATCCTAAGATGAGCATTGATTGTAGCATTTGGGATCCTTCCAGTACGTCGGGATTTCAAATAGGGCTCACAAAGGAGTTTTCTGAGATGTACATGGTGAGGAGTGTGTACAGCTTTACATTTCATCCTCATGTACATGATCTATTTTGGATGCACAGTTCAGTGGCGCATGTGCTAGACTGTTTGTATGATAGTTTTCCTTGCGCAAAGGTTGGAAGCAAGTGTTGTCAGTTGCTTCCTTTTGAGGCTCATTTCCAGGAGATGTTTGGTGATATCAGGGACATTACACAGATCTTCCCTTGGGATCCTGGTGGGGGAGAGTTTTCTTGCAGCTGAAATTTGCTTGGGGACAAGCAATTTCAGGGAGGGTAAACTGTAATGTCCTCTTTTTAGCTTAACATTGCTTTTGGATGGTTTAGCCTATTCCTGACCCTCATAGGCTAATGAGCATGGTTAGGGGGTCTTTTGTGGCAGACACCTAGCCAGTGGATAGTTTCCTGGATTTAGTTGAATTGGTGAAATAAGGAGATATTTTATGAGATAACATTTAATTATTATTTTAACATTCTTTTATAACGTTATATTTGCACTTTATTATTTTTAAGGTCATATTTTAATATTATTAAAAAGTGAAAACAAAATATTATTTTAAATTATTGAAAGAGAAGCTTCTAGAAGAATCAACCTTGCCTTGGGAAAAAGTATAAAGAGAGGATCATCCAAGCTTCTAATCATCCAGGAATTGATATTTGCTTTTGATGTGATTGCTTGGTGTGGAAGCCAGCTAGGGTTTCTATTGTTTCCAGCCATTGGGAATGAAAACTCTCATTGGTTATGCAATTTTGAGGCTGTGAAACTATCAGCTGAATTATTGCTCGATTGTGAGCTTCATTTAGAGGTCCAATATGTGCATACATTGGAAAACTTTGTGGCCTTTGGCCAAGTTTTGGAAGATCTGATTGAAGAGATTATTTGCTAAGGTTTGGTCAAATTAATCAGTCAGAAGGAAAGTCCAATTTGATCATTGGAGACATTTACAGGATTTTGAAAATTAGTATTACTGAAAGAATCGATCTGCTTTAAGATTCTGGGAAAATCTTGTAGCATTGGGGTCGCTTTCCTAGAAGTGACGAATATATCAGGAAAGACAAGAATAGCCATACTTGTCCCAAGCATTGGACGCATCTCAGAAGGGACGAAGAGAGATTCTTTGTCAACATTGAACAGGACAAGATATAGTCAAAGTCGATTCAGCTAGGAAGAGACGCAATCTAATAATTATTGGAGACGTGTGAGACAAGTTCCAGTGCACATATATATTTGAAAGAAATATCGAATGATGTGTCAAGATGGTCAACTCGATATTATTGGAGCGAAATTAGATGCAGCATTCATGAATATTGGCGTAGCAAATAGAAGACCCGAGAGTTATTAAAGTCAACTGTCGGGAGCTGCTTAGAAGAGGACAATTGGGGGAATAAGACAAAACGGTAAAAGACAAACCTTTTTTGGCCAAACACAGCTCTGCATATCATTGGCACATAAACGCTATTATTCAAGGCACTCTTATGATTGGAGAAATCGCACCAGGAAATAGCAATTGATAAGTCATCGCCCTATAGCATATATCATTAGAGTCGTGGAAAGGACAAATCGATGCATTTTGAATGGTCAAAGACCACATTTAGAATTCTCCAAAGGATAATCGTCATTCCCAGGCGCAGCAATATATCGTGGCTTCAAGTTCAAGCATCGTTGTCATTACAGGTTCCATATTTCTTAATTAAAATTGCATTTAGAAGTGTCTATTGATCACTATAATCGATTCTTTTCCATTAGCATCTTTAGATATAGTAGGAACCTCATTCCAGGAATCAATAAGCCTTGTAGCTGCTGTTCACACAGCACTATTGCATTTTAGTTGTTTTTGGCATCCTTCTTATGTTAGTTTTAATGATCAGAAATGCAATAAGCAGAGAACACAACACAATAGACAATTAACACAACAGTTTACCCTAGGAAAACCCTCCTACTCGAGGGAGAAAAACCCAGCAAATATATCTCTTATATATTGAAGGAATAAGAGCAGGAAATCTGCTTACAACTCAGGCCCAACACAAGGCCAAATTTGATACAATGAATAGTAGCACCTCTCCTAGATGCAAAGATACAAATAAATATGTTTCTCCTTGAAATCGGTCTGTTACTACAAAATGATGATCTACTGCTACAAGATGATGATCTGCTGCTACAAGATGATTATCTGCTGCTACAAGTGTGAACTTCTTCTAGGAATGCAATTTACTACTAAGAATGAACTCCTACTGCTAAGAAATGGTGAACTTCTACTGCTTGCTTGATGTGAATTATGATGAATGAACTTGATGAACAAATGAGATGAAATCACCTCTCATATATACAAGGATAGGCAACCTCTTCACTAGGTCGACCCCCTTAGATAATAAAAGATATAAAATATTATTTGTTACAAGAAGGCCGACCTACCTTAAACAAAGGGAAAATAGCTCCCTAAGCTATAAAACACTAACACTCCCTCTTACCTAGGGAGGTATTTTCCAAATATCTATGTCATGGAGTCTCTCAACATGACGCCCACAATGGCTACACCCATTTGTGGAAAAACTCAAAGGTTCATCATGGAGTCTCTCAACATGACATCCACCATGGCTACTCCCATGTGTGGAAGGAAACACATGTACAAGTGTTCATCACGGAGTCTCTCAACATGATATCATCATGGAGTCTCTCAACATGATGTCCACCATGGCTACTCCCATGTGTGGAAAGAAACACAAGTACAAGGGTACATCACGGAGTCTCTCAACGTGATGTAGTCATGGAGTCTCTCAACATGATGTCTCATCTCAGTCTTAGAGATGAACAAGGGCTCGCACCTCATATTTCTTTGTCTCAGAGAAATATACACTACAAGGGCTTTCACCTCATATTTCTCCGTCTCAGAGAAATATACACTACAAGGAATTTTCATGATGATATGACTCCCTCTGAAGCTCCAAGTACTAGCATCAACCTCCTGACCTCCTCGTCCAAGGTTGCCTCTGTTGGTTTGTCAGACTCCCTCTGAGTGTTAATTCCTCCTCTTCGAAGAAACTGATCGACTTTGGAATAAGAAACCTTCTGAATTGACTTTAGAGCTTGGCTCCTTCTAAGATGTACCTATGGCAATTTCTGCAATAGAAACATGTTGTGTAGACCTTAATTTTCAATCTCGAGCAAAGTGACCATACTTGTCACACTGGAACCAAGTACATAAGATCGGCCTAGACTCGGCGAGTCTTGGCGAGTCCCGAGGCGAGTGAGGCTGGGCGAGTCTTTGGGACTCGGCTGCCGAGTACTCGCCAGACTCGCCGAGACTCGCGAGACTCGCGAGACTCGCCAGACTCGCCGAGTCCCGAGCCAAAGACTCGGCCGTCAGTTTGTGGGCATGTGTGTCAAAAAAAACACATTTTAAAGTTTCAGAACTGCTTAATTAAATGGCTAAATCTCGACCTTGATGTTTTTTAAATATGTAATTAGTGTCTTTAATTTACAATTTTTTTAATTAAATGGTGCGCGCCATGAAGGTTTGTGTGGTTTTGAAGGTCTTCATTTGGGCTTGGTGGCGGGGGCTCCGCCCCTCGACCCCGCCCTGTATCGCGACAGGGAGCGCGCCCAGGGCGCTACCCCGGGACCTCGCGAGGGGTGCTGCCCCTCGACCCCGCTGGGGGCGCTGCCCCTTGACCCCGCTGGGGGCGTTGCCCCCAAACCCCCACAAGGGGCGCTGCCCCTTGACCCCGCTGGGGGCGCTGCCCCCAGACCCCCGCGAAGGGCACTACCCCTTGATCCTATTGGGGTGTTTCCCCCAAAACCTCATCAAACTATAGGTCTAAGCATGTTATAGGCCAATGATGAATCATGATCGTTAAACCTACAAAATACATATCCCCTGTTGTAAATCTTTGCATCTTTTGCAGTCAAAGCCATAATCAAGGATTATCTTGTTCCATACATTAGACAACAAAGCATGCAGTCTTGAAGGCTACAATAAAAATTTAATAATAAATTCCTCACTTGAATATACACACCAATCATTGAGATGCAAGAAAATATCATGGCTGCATCATCATCTATGACCTATCTTAGACACTAGCGCATGACTTGTCGTGATGTTGGGATGAGTAATGCAAGCTCTTTTGAGCCATAGACTTATATTTTTAATTTTGATATTTGTTTTGATGCCATGGATTTCATATTCCATGAGTTTTGTATACATTTGACAATATTTATAATTTTATATATTTGAATGTGTTATTTCCTTCAGCGAAAATTTGCGTTTATACTTATGTGATCGATGTATGTTTGTGTATGAGATCATAGTAATTTCTATTTGATGATGTTATTGTGTCTTTAAGGTTTATTTATTAAAGGGTGCGTGAAACAAGTGTTAAATCCTTAAAAATCTCTGAATTTCTTGGGTTTTTCTATTTGCCGAGTCTTTGCCGAGTCTTTGCCGAGTCTGGGCGCCGAGTCCGAGTCCGAGTCAAAAATTGGCTTGCCGAGTCCGAGGCGAGTCCGAGTCTTGTAACTATGCCCTCAAACACTAGATGAGAGAGATCCTTCTTCTTCTTTCTCGGTTTTGGGGCGTAACTGACTGCCTCTATTCCTCTTTCTCTTCCCTTTGACTTTTTCTCTCTCTAGAAGTATGTGTAGCAAGAACTTGATTTTCTACATCATAATAGTTTTTCCCAATTCCTCTTGCTGCCAACCTGGACTCTTCTTGAATACAATCAGCTCGAAGACGATCAAACTTGGGCAACTTAGATCTCCCACTGATGCTTTGGATAAAGGGCTCCCAAGATTGGGGAAGACCATTTAGTGCCAACATAACAAGATCTCTGTCTGCAATTATATCCGCAATAGCGCTCAACTGATCTCTCAAATCAACAATCTTCATAAAGAATGAGATGACTGAATCTTCTTTATCCATTTTTACATGGTGAAGATGTTGTCTCAAAGCAAGGGCTCTGCTGGTATTGTTGATCTCATACAACCCTTTTAGAGTATCAAACATTTCTTTAGTTGTCTTAAACTTGGAGATGATCGGTACTAGGTGATTCATCACAGAGTCTATCAAGATCTTTCTAGCCTTCATGCCATTTTTCTTCCACTAGATTTTCTCAATATCATCAGAAGGCTCAGGCATATCACTTTCCACAAAATCAAGAAGATCATTCTCCTCTAATGCAATGAGTACCCTGGGTTTCCAAGAGTTGAAGTTTGAGGCTCCATCAAGCCTATCTTCTACCTTGACACCGTTCACCATCTTCTTTTTCTGCACAAATTGACCTTCAAAGATCTTCCCTTAGGTCTGAATAATTTGCAATCTCAGATCTGCAATACTTTTCCTTCAAGATCTGCCCAAGATGAAAAGTTGACTTGTCTACTTAAACAAATCTGATTAAATCTTTTCTTAGACCCACTCTGATACCATGTTAGTTTTTATGATCAGAAATGCAATAAGCAGAGAACACAACACAATAGACAATTAACACAGCAGTTTACCTTGGGAAAACCCTCCTACTTGAGGGAGAAAAACCCAGCAAATATATCTCTTATATATTGAAGGAATAAGAGCAGAAATCTGCTTACAACTCAAGCACAACACAAGGCCGAATTTGATACAATGAATAGCAGCACCTCTCCTAGATGCAAAGATACAAATAAATATGTTTCTCCTTGAAATCGGTCTGCTGCTACAAAATGATGATCTGCTGCTACAAGATGATTATCTGCTGCTACAAGTGCGAACTTCTTCTAGGAATGCAAATTGCTGCTAAGAATGAACTCCTGCTGCTAAGAAATGGCGAACTTCTGCTGCTTGATTGATGTGAATTAAGATGAATGAACTTGATGAACAAATGAGATGAAATCACCTCTCATATATACAAGGATAGACATCCTCTTCACTAGGTTGGCCCCCTTAGATAATAAAAGATATAAAATATTATTTGTTACAAGAAGGCCAACCTGCCTTAAACAAAGAGAAAATGGCTCCCGAAGCTATAAAACACTAACATCTTATACTCTGGTCTGAAGTCTATCATTCATGTTCCTTGGCAAAAGCATTGTACTCAGTTGTTTACCAAATACTATTGGAGTTTGGGAATTGCAGTATAAGTGTTTGTCATTTTTCTATTTACTGTAACTACACATTACATGGATCTACAGTCATATTATAGTTTGCAAGTCATAGAACATTTGCTTAGCATTCTGATTGTGTTAGTAGATGTTTGGCTTAGTCAGTTTAAGTCCTTTGATGCATTGGAAATCATTATATGCAATTGAGAACACAAACTACCAAGCAAACAGCAGTTAAGGAGATTACCAACAAAGTGTTTGACGAAATGTCCAAGAGCTGAAACAGCAGAATTTACACCAGAATTAGCCAAGGACATTACAGCACAACTCATAGTCCTTTGTGATTTTGATTTGTTGTCTCTCATGGTGTATTGTGACTCTATGACCTAATGAATAGGCACTAGTCCTAGAAGTAATGATCCACCATGTATTTAAACTAAAAACATCCAACACCAATAAAGTAGTAGGAAATAGATTGTATGCACTTCATGATTCAATGTTATAACTTATAACCAAGGAAAACATCTCTAGCAATCCATGGCAATTATCATCCTAGAGAGTCATTTTGTGCATACCCACATCCTATTGTCATGCAATGATGTGCTTATCATCTTAATAGTTATAGCAATAAGTTAGTCCTTGGCCTAGTGACAAATTTTGGGGTCAAGCATACAACGAGTACTACTACATCAATTGATCCATTTGTCTATCTTCAGTTGCATTTGACATATTCAAAATATCTCTAGGGAAGCCCCTCTAGGTCTAGCTGAGCCCAAAGTCAAAGAAGGTCTTACCCACCTTAGTAAATTGGTCCAATGTTGCCCTACTTGATCATAAGTTAGAGGTTTTTTTCTCTGAGTTTGACACCCCTGATGCTCAAATAATGACCTAACTTTAGGGATTTGGGCCCTACAACTCTATGCACCAACAAAACTGAGATTAGTATAATGTCTTGGAAGATGGCACTAGAAGCAGTCAAGAGTAATATTATGTTGGTATGAGCTATCGCAAGCAATAAGCTGGTCGTGATGGTTATATAGGCAATATACATGGATATCAACAATGTTAAGGTTATAACTATTGTTTCATAGTATGCAGCAACAACAAAGCTTACTAGGTGGTCATCCATGTAGAGTTATCACACAATTTTTTATGTGATATGTTGACATCATGAATACTCGGATTATAGTTGCATGACTCTTTGTACTCTATGGGTTGGTTGGGCAGTTACACAATCAGTATTTCTATGGATATGTCTATATATACCATCTTGTATGAATGTGCCAAGGTAAACCACTTCGTGTATAGGCTGAAAGGATATGTGTTGATTGTACGTTGTTGATGTGTGAACATTAGAGCAATTGTAGAAAGTCTATTGTAGATTGACACTCTAAAGAAGGCTCCAAAGACCTTGTATTTAATCAATTTAGATTAGGAATAATATAATTGTAAATGTCTTTTGGTGGTGGGTTTTCTCTTGAAAAGATTTCCCACATAAATTTGTGTCTTGTGCAAATTTTGTGAATGCATACTATTCCGTTTACTTTAGCACATGTTGTTAGATAGATTTTGCAAGTGTTGTTGAGTATCATCTATTTACATAATCTTAAGGTTTCATCATCTTAGTTTATCAATTCATTGTAACAGGGGTTAAAATCCTTAACACCTTTTGCATTAGATTTCTCAACTGTAATTTTGATGCTTACTTGATGCCAAAATTATTGTTCATCAAGCATGTTTAATCTAGAATTCATTATTCATTCAATACAGTTTATTATGCCTACCTCACTTCTGAATTGTTACTGAGATGTTTCAAATGTGTGTTGAGGTAAATCAAGTTACTCTACCAAATTTGCAAGCTCTGTGTTGCAGGTCTATTCAAATTTGGAGATCATGGTTTTGTATTGATTCCTTCAATTAATTTACCAAAGTGTATCTTCATGTTTAAACCTACTGAATTCTTGTGTACATGCATTGTCCATTATTTACTTTTAGTTGAACAATGCTAGTGTGTAATAGTAGGATTTATTTTCAATCAAAAAACATAAAACCTTTTGCCTCATTGAAGTGTGAAATGAATGTGAATCATCCTAGAAAACCACTATCAAGATTGTGAATACCATGTACATATTGTTCATGGTAGGTTAGTTTTTATCTTTTACAGGGAGCTTCCCCTTCTACTTTGAAAAGCAGTTCTACCACACATCTATTCCATTTTGTCAAACTGAAAGATACAAATTAAAATGCTAATAGAGGTAAAAAAAGAGGTTGAAGGACCAAGAAGATGGCAGCTTATTTTTTATCTTGAAATGGCTTCTTGCTTAGAAAGTTTGTCAAACTGAAAGGTACAAATTAAAATGCTAATAGAGGTAAAAAAAGAGGTTGAAGGACCAAGAAGATGGCAGCTTATTTTTTATCTTGAAATGGCTTCTTGCTTAGAAATGGTACACTACTTGAGAGGCACTATATCTCCATATTGTGTCCCCTTTTGAAGCAACAGAGGCTTGCAATTTTTGGACATGGTAGGATTTGTTCCTACCATAGATTGGAGGGATTTGTACTCTCAAAGGAGGGATGTTCTCTCATTGTGCACTAGAGAAGGGGTTTGTTCTCTAACAAGAGGGATTTGCCCTCTTGAGTTTTGGGATTTGTTCCATTGTATTATACATGGGATTTGGAATGAGTAGTCACGGTAATCACTAATATGTTAAATTCAATGTGTCTTGATTAGTTTGTGCTACTTTAGCAAGCTGTGTGTATGTCCTAGTTTATCGTGTGCTTACTTGGGTTGCTTGTTTCAGTCCAATACCAGTATTCCTACCTTTGTTTGAAGGGGTGTAATAAGGGGAGAATGTTGAAAATATTGCATCATAGTATGGTTATTAGTAATGGTAATAAAAGCTAGACAATTAGAAAATAATAAATGTTAGTTTGTTAATAAACAAATAAGTTACAAAACTTGATGTCCAGAAATAAATAAATATGTTAAGAAATAATAGAATGTAACTCCCAAGTTGAAGATTCCACCCACCAAACTTGGGTCCTCCAATCTGGTCCATTCAAACTGCTTACAAGATGCTCTTACACACGTTATAAATAGCGATCAAAGATGCTCCGCCTAGTCTCCTATTGACAGCCTTATCAATGCCCTTATCATATGTCAGAGATTCCTTTATGCATCTTACAATGTCATAGATATGCTTACACACCATTTAATGACATTAGATGCTCTTTTGCACACATCATATCATACAATCCAAGTGGCAGAATGCATCATACAAGGAATCTCAAAGATTCCTCTAAGAGCAGGGCCTAATTCCATGAGGAACCACTTTTACAACATATTAAAATATTAAATAAATTACAAGGACTTGCAAGGTTTACAACACCTTGTCATGATAGGTAATGCCTGGATTATCAAATTCAACAAAACTTGACCTTCGATAAACTTGAGGGATTTTTCTAACTTTACAATTGGAGAAAATTTTGAATGAAGCACAAGAAATTGGTTTATTACAAGCCTAAACTAAAACAAAAAAATAATAACATTCAGATATTGATTAATCAGAATAAAAAAATTATGGATGAAGAAACTAGGCATTCACAAAAACATAATCAAACTCTTTCAACTCCAAATTAAAATTCAAAGAGAGAGTTTATCGAAATGTGACTTAACATTGGTAAAAATCGAACAGATATGGTCTCCTTGACAGAGAACAAAACCTGGAAACTGAACAAACATTAAACCATCCCTTAAAAAACAATTCAAACCAAACAAAAGTTAGATAGCAATATTTTATTGATTCCAACAACAATTTCAAAGATTAATAAGATCAATCAACAAGAATAATAGAAACCTAAAGTCGAACCCTATCAACTTTCAAATTATCAACAAAATATTCAACTTAACTGTCACATATATACGTAGATTTCTAATCCATGTTTTAAGAAACCTCCTAGTGTTCATGTTAATAATAGTAAAGAAAAAGCAATTTTGTGTTAGTTTGAGAAAATATTTAAGACCTAGCCGGTATTAAGTATTGGTGTGATGGTTTCATAGGTGGCATTGTTGTTCTGCTTACAATTATGGTCTAAACTCGCTAGTGGTATTGTTGAATGGTTGTATCCGGGTTCATAGCTCTGGTCAAAGCTGCTTACCCCTTGAATAAAAAAAAGAAAATATTTAAGACCTAAAAGGATAAATCTCAAATGGACTGATCCTGATCGTTAGCAACTCTACTCTAGAATCTATCATATTTAAAGAGGGGTGGGCATGTTGTAAACCTGATTAATCTTGATTAGCTATCAAAGGTTATGTTGTAATGCCACAATCTTCTGAATAGTCCATATGCTGCTAATGGCTAACACGCCCCACACATGCCTCTTTAATCATATATAGTCCTATTCACCTATTTCTTCTTTCATGAGTCATAACTTTCTATATTCTAATTATTATTTACATTGAATAAGTAAATATTTGCATAATTGTTGTATATATTGGCTTTGTATACAAAATAATCTCAATTCTATTATAATTAGCTAATTTTATTATGTTTCTGATAATGTAATTTTATGTTACGAATGTTCTCTACTTCCATTACAAAACTTATAAGTATACCATAAAAAATTATGTTTATTTTGAATCAGTCACCTGGAGATGCAGGGATAAGGGAATAAGGGTATGGCTATGTTATATATAAATAATTATAGTCACCGAATACTTGGGTAAGGGAATGCAGGCAGGGTATTTGTCCCTATACTG